>CAUYPO010091741.1:0-28582 GCA_963574435.1 Cheirogaleus major | reverse complement strand
ACTCTTTGCCGGGAGTAGAGTGCTGTAGCATCAGCCTAGCTCACAGCAACCTCAAACTCCTGGGCTCAGGCAATCCTTCTGCCTCAGCCTCCCAAGTAGCTGGGACTACAGGCATGCACCACCATGCCCGGCTAATTTTTTCTATATATTTTTAGTTGTTCAATTAATTTCTTTCTATTTATAGTAGAGACGGGGTCTCACTTTTGCTCAGGCTGGTCTTGAACTCCTGACCTTGAGGGATCCACCCGCCTCGGCCTCTCAGAGTGCTAGGGCTACAGGTGTGAGCCACCACGCCCGGCCCATCCTTTGTTTCTTTCTTCCTCTTTTATTGTTTATTATTGCACTTTTGTGGTTTTATATAGTGATAAGGTTTGATCCTTTTTTTCTTTACTGCTGCCCACTTACCAACTGAAAGGTTTGATTCTTTTCTTTTTCCTTTGTGTATTTGTTTTCCTAGTGAGTTTTATACTTTTTCATGTTTACATTTCCAGATCTAGGACTCCCTTGAGCATTTCTTACAAGGTTGGTCTAGTGGGGATGAATTCTATTTTTGCTTGTCTGGGAAAGACTTTATTTCTCTCTCATTTCTGAATGATAGCTTTGCTGGGCATAGTACTCTTGACTAGCAATTTGTTTTCTTTCAGCACTTTGAATATATCATCCAGTTCTCTCCTGGTCTGTAAGTTTTCTGTGAAAAGAAATCTGCTGTTAATCTAATGTGAATTCCCTTATATTTGACTTGACACTTTTTTCTTGCTGTTTTTAGAATTCTTTCTTTGTCTTTTGACAGTGTGACTATAATGTGCCTCAGAAAGAACCTTTTTGAATCCTTCAGTTGCAAGATTTCTGTTTGGTTCTTTTTTATGATTTCTATCTCTTTGTTGAATTTCTCATTCATGTTATGAATGATTTTCCTGATTTTGTTGAATTATCTGGTTATATTTTCTTGGGTCTCATTGAGTTTCCTTAAGATCATTATTTTGAATTCCTTTTCCAGCAACTTGTTTATTTCCTTTTCATTGGGGTCTGTTACTAGAGGGTTATTGTGTTCTTTCCATCACGTCACATTTCCCTAATTTTTCATTTCTTGTGTCCCTGAATTGATGTCTATGCATCTGGTGGTGGAACAACCACTTTTCTAAACTTTCTAGAGTGGCTTTTGTAGAGAAAGACTTTCATCTGCAGTTGGCTTTTAGTGTGCCATTTGGGAAGGATGTGATGACTGTTTTAATGTCAGCAATAACTGTGGGCACCTTGGTGGCCTAGGCTATAGAAGTTTGTGGCAGCAGTGGCAGTGGCATATGTTAATATGCTCAGTGTCAGGGGATTTGGCAGTCCTTCTGCTCTCATTTTCCCCACAATGGGAAGAGTTATCCAAGTAGATCCTTCATGGTGTCAGGTCTGACACGGCAGCCAACAAGTTGTGTTTCAGGTACAGGTGCTCAGTGTGGCTGTGGGGCCAAGGTCCTATGCTCAGGGTCTCTAAAACCTATTGTGTCACCTGAGTCTTGGGGTACAGTTTCACTCTCTGTTGTAGGGTTGGATCTAGGTTGCCCACAGAGCCAAAATCTGTGACTCTGAGGTACATCCTAGAAGCTTAGGCCCTGGGGCCTGGGTTGTAGCTATGATTCTACCCCTGAGCTGCAGGGCACAGCATTGGCCTGACTGCAGGGAAGAGTGGGGGGGGCTCTGGAGGTTTGGGGCTAGGAAGCAGGGTGCAGCTGCAATTCAGGAACCTGAGCCACTAGGGCTCAGTACCAACTCAGGTCCCAGGGGATTAGGCACCATGTGGTAGTGACATTAGACCCTGTGATGGTAGGCTTTGGCAGTATCCCAGCTTCTGTGAGACCAGGTGCAGTGGCAGCAGATACCACAGAATGGTGGAGCACAGCTGTCATTTGGGCCCTGAGAGGACAGGGAACAACACAGAAATGATTCCGCTCCCCCAGGAGAGGGGTGTCTCAGCAGCTCAGACTCTAGGGGACTAGTCCAGCTTTAGGGAAGTGGGATACTATGGTTGTTTGGTCTGTAAGGCAGAGTGTGTCAGTTTAGCCACTGTTCTGTTTCTCTAGTGGGGTATTATGTCAGCTCAGCCCTGGATGTGCAGTTGCTGACCTCAGCCAGGACAGGCTGATTCTCCAGGGGGCAATGTGCCAGTTTAGCTCCTGCCTGGGGCATGACTCTTCTGGGCAGCCCAGGCCCCATTTCCCTGGAATGCAGGGTGCTGCCTCCCCATTAGGTACTAGGGTGTGTCATCATTTTGCATGGCCAAGGCACTGTTTGCTGGGATGCAGGGTGCTGCTTCAACCTATGCACCAGAGAGGCATGACTGCTCTGAGCAACAAAGGTACTGTTTTCCCAGGAGGCTGGTACCACTTTAGCTCCTGCCCAAAGGGGCGAGGGCAAGGGTAGGTGGAGTGGCTCCATCTCTATTTGCCTCCACTGCAGCTATTCACAGTTCAGCTTGGGGATATTGGGTCACTGGGCGGGGGTGGTTTGGAGGTGGCATGAAGGGGAGCCATAACTATTTGCCCCCAGAGCAAGACACTCCAACTGTTATTTCCAATTTCAAGATTCATATTGGGGCCAGGCACGGTGGCTCACGCCTGTAATCCTAGCACTCTGGGAGGCAGAGGCAGGCGGATCACTCAAGGTCAGGAGTTCAAAACCAGCCTGAGCAAGAGTGGGACCCCATCTCTACTAAAAATAGAAATAAATTAATTGGCCAACTAAAAATATATAGAAAAAATTAGCCAGGCATGGTGGCGCATGCCTGTAGTCCCAGCTACTCGGGAGGCTGAGGCAGAAGGAGCGCTTGAGCCCAGGAGTTTGAGGTTGCTGTGAGCTGGGCTGACGCCATGGCACTCTAGCCCGGGCAACAGATTGAGACTCTGTCTCAAAAAAAAAAAAAAAAAGTAGCCAAAAATAGAAAAGCCAAAAGTTATTTTTCCAAAAACCTAAAGAAAATTGATAAGCCTGTAGCTAGATTTCTCGAGAACAAAGACAGAAGCCAAATTGCCAATATCAGAAATGTAATAAGGAATATAATTAAAAATATTGCATACATTAAAAGGATAATAAGATAACATTATTATCAACATTATGCCAACAAATTTAATAATTTAGGTAAAATTGAACAGGCTATGTGAAATATACAATGTATCAAAGTTGACAAAGATGAAACCAAATATTATATCTTATTAGCCATCTATATATTAATGAAATTGAATTTGTTATTAAACTCAGAAAATAGAGGAGGCCAGACAAATTGATACCAAAACCTGACAAATATGTTGCAAAATTATAACAAATATCCTTTATGAATATAGATGGCAAAAGACTTAAATATTAAGTAATTAAATCCATTAATTTATAATAATGATGATTCATGACTAAGTAGTATTTGTTACATGGATACAAAGTTGTTTTAATATTAGAAAATAAATCAATGCAACTCAACATATTAATGACATAATGGGGAAAACATGACTATCTCTACAGATGCAGAGAAAACAATGGACGAAAGTCAGTACCCATTTAAGATAAAAGCTCTCAACAAATATGAAATAGGAGCCAACTTCTTCAACTGAGAATCTACATCTTATGTCCTTCTAAACTGTGCAATATGGAATATATTCTCTCTAATATTGAGACAAGGCAAGGATGCCTTCTCTCACCCATTTTATTCAACATTACACTAGATATCTTAGCCACTGCAAAAAAAGTATGAAAATATTAAAAACAAAGTTCAGAAAAGATGGAGTAAAACTGTCTCTATTTGAAGACTGTTGTATGTAAGAAATCCTAAGAGATCTACAAAACAGATACTAAAAATAATGACTACATTTAGCAAAGTTTTGGGATGCTAGTTCAATACACAAATACTAACTGTATTTTATTTATTAGGAGGAATCAATTGGAAAATGATATTGAAAAACTCAATTTGATTCGCAATAGTATTAGACTATCTAAGGTATTTAGAAAATATAACAATACAATGTTAAAGACTTTAGCACTAACATTTAACAAAATGTTGCTGAGATAAAATAAAGAAGCTGTAAATGGAGCAATACCACACATTCATAGATCTGAAGAATGAGTAGTGTTGTCAATTCTCTCCAAATTTATCTATAGATTCAAAACAATGTCAACCAAAATTCCAGCAGGTTATTTGCAAAAAGTAACATGTTTATTCTAAATTTGATATGTATATTCAAATCTAAAAGAATCTTGAATAAGGAGAGTAAAGATAGAGGATTTAGTTCTTATTTCAAGATTTCATGCAAAGCTACAGAACTCAAAACTTTGTGGTTTTGCTATAAAGATCAACAGATAAATCACTGGAATTGAATAGAAAGCTTGGAAATAGACCTGCACATGTATAATCATTGGATTTTTGTTGAAGGCAGCAATGTAATCCAATGGGGCAAAGAAAAGTTTTTCAGCAAATTAACTGGACATTCACATAGGAAATAACTGGACATTCACATATGAAAAAAATGAACTTCAACCTCTATCTCATGCCAAATACTACTACTATTGCTACTGCTACCAGTACCACTACACCAGGATAAATCCTATACTTAAATATAAAAAATAAAAGCCATAAAACTTTTAGAGAAAAATATATAAGAATATTTTTGTGACTTGGGGGTAAGCAAAGATTTTTAGACAGGTCACAGAAAACAACAACCATAAAGGAAAAAAGTAATAATTTAGGATTCTCCAAAATGTAAAACTTCTGCTCATCAAAAAGGACAGGATTAAAAATAAATAAAAAAGCAAGTCCCAAAGTGGGAGAAAACATACACAAACCATATATATTCGACCAAGTACTTGGATCCAGGATATAAAAAAATCCTACAAATCAATAATAAAAAGCAATAATCCTGTAAAAAAAATAGACAAAACATTCAAATATATACTTGAAAATAGAAGTTATATGAATGGTCAATAATCACATCTTTAGTCATTGGGGAAATGCAAATTGAAGCCACAGAATACACTACTGACCCTTAAGTCTAACTACAGTTAAAATGGCTGACATCACTAACTGTTAGTGAGGTGGGAATATCTTGAATTCTCATGCATTGTTGGTGGAAATGTAAAATCATATAGCCACCTTGGAAATAGGTCTGGTAGTTTCTTCTACACATACATCTACATTATGACTCATTTGTTGTGCTCCCAGGTATTTCCCAAAAGACATAAATAAGCTTTACACAAGACTATATACTATGTGATTCCATTTATATGAAGTTATACAACAGGCAAAATTAATTTGTATTTGAAAAAGTAAGAATCATGGTAGTCTTGGGAGTAGGGAGTAGAGATTTATGTGCAAAGGATACAAAGGAAATTTCGGGGTAGTAGTAATGTTCTGTATTTTGAATTGGGTTGGATCACAAAGGTGTATGAATATTTTTTAACTCAGAAAATACACACTTAAGATTTGGGAATTTTTATTTTTTTACATTTTTGTATAAATTTTAAATAGAAAACACTTTTAATAAATATTGAACCTTAGCTAATATGCATTCTGAAATATTTAGGGTGAATTGTATTAATATCTGTAAGTTATTCTGAAATATTCAAAATGTAAAATGTATATGCAGTAGATGATAATAGATGGAATATTTTGACTAGATAGATGGATATGTGGTAAACCAAGTATAATAAATTATTACTGATGGAATCCAGGTGGTGGGTATGCAAATGTTCCCTAAAAATTTATTCAATTTGTTGTATGTTTGAAAATTATAAATATATTTCTAATTATTTTAATAATGATGATAAAACATTGAAAATAATTTCAAAATAATAATAAAAGGCAGAAAAATAAAAGAAGATACTATGTATCTCACAAAATTAAGAAGAGTTGGTAAATTAAGAAGTAAAATGAGCTCTATAACATACTACCATTTATGTATATTAAACATCTATACACAACAAATATTCTTATATTTTAGTAAACTACACATATTTTCAAGGGTATATATTAAACACCTTACAGTGGGAGCTTCTAGAGGGAATGAGAGTGGGGATCAGTAGGGAATTGGGGAAATAATAAAGAGAGTTTTACGCTACCTTGTATAGATTAATGATAAGAGTGTGCCATGAATACCTCAACTCTCTGCACCTTAAGTTCAAGAAAAAGGAAAAGTAAAATACATAGAGAAAATCTAATGTGGAAGTAATTTCTAGCTCTTTAACAATAGCTACAGACATATATTTTTTCCTAATGCAAGCATTGAAAACTGTTTTAGAGTAGGAGTTGACAAATATATAGTCAAATTGTTATAGCTCTAGCAATGTTGCGGCTTATATTTTTACATTACTCTTAAATCATATTTCAATTTTCTTTTATTCATAATTTTAAAATATTACATAATATGACCCTAACCCTTATTACAATGTCTAAGATATAGGAATAATTTATGTCACTAATCTGCTAAAAGAAAAAGAAAGGGAGAGATAGGAGAAGCATTCTAGACATGAATTGAAACATAAACACTTGTTTTTGTCTTTGTTTTTAATCCAAGTGTGCAAATTAAGGCCAATTTTTCTTTTAGTTTAGAGGTATCTTAAGTAAAATTTTATATAAAAACAATACGTTCTGTTTTTCTAACATTCTCTTTTTTTGTGTAGAGTACTAGCCATGTAATTTAGTGTCTGATTAATACAATAAAACAGTAGATTCTCCTTTTGTTTATAAAAACCTGCAACTGAAATGTTAGAGTTTCTATGACCTTCAGTGTGTGATAAGGATAACGTATAAATAGATATCTTCAAGGATCTAAGTAGGCACTGGCAGTAGGCAATCATCTCTTCTTCATGAAATTATGTAGGTGATGTGTTTCTGTGTGAATATATATCTGTAGTTTA
This sequence comes from Cheirogaleus major, assembly GCA_963574435.1. NCBI lineage: Eukaryota > Metazoa > Chordata > Mammalia > Primates > Cheirogaleidae > Cheirogaleus > Cheirogaleus major. The sequence goes on along the minus strand of CAUYPO010091741.1, from coordinate 21,697 downwards.
ATCTACAAATAATTTAATTTATAATGTATTTTGTTAGAATTTATTTCATTTTTCCTTTCTTGTGATATTGCTTTATGATAGAGAAAGGCCAATCAACACCTCTCTATTGTAAGATGTTCTGTGAAAATTACAAAAGAAATAGAGGTCACAACCCAACTCTTGTGGAGGTGGTTAATCTAATGGGGAGATTAGACAAACACAAGTAAACATAGGTAATGGAAACACAATCATCCACAGTTATCCAAACATGTCCAGGAGAAACACCTCATAATTATATTTAGAGACAAGATCCCAGTTGTGTAATAGCTCTGCCCTTTAATACCTGGTATTGAGGACAAGGCTCTGGATTAAGAATCAAAAAACCTGAATTCGGCTTCCAACTCCAACAAAGTAGCCTTACGCAAATTAGTGTCTGAGCCTCAGTTTCCTGAAAAATATGATTTTCACATTAATTCCCTCTCTGCTAACCTCAGAAATAATTGTGAGGTTTAAATTATAAAATGCATGTGAAAGTGCTTTGTAAACCAGAAAGCTGTGTGCAAATTTGGGGAATTTTTTTGTAGTTTTTTATTTTAAGCTTATTTATATTTAAGCTCATACAAGTCACTTCCCTTAGAGAGCTCACATCTCCCATTTTGGCCACTTAAGTACTAATTCTAGTTCCATATTCTCAGTGAATCCTACATATGTTTTTTCCAGCCTATGAGCTTCTATAACTACTTATTAGTAGTTTCCTCAAACTGTCTGGCATTAATAGTTAGCTTTTTGTATGCATTGCCTTTTCTGCTTTGCCAAACTATAAGCAGCTTGAAAGCACGGATTTGTCTGATTCTTCATAGTTTTTCCACAGTGCCTAGCATGATTACTCTGCATGGAGTAATTCAATACATAATGATTGTGATTGATTGATTATAGGATGGTTCATTCATTCGTTTGGCAAATATATTAAGTGCTTATTCTGACTCAATTATGGTACTGTTCTGGGAAATGGGGATATAGCCCTTCTCATCATAGAACTTATATACAAACAGAGAAAACAGAATGCACACACACACAGGCCAGATATGTTCCTGAAAACTTCTTTAGATCAGATTTGTATGTAACTTGGATCCCTGACGAACAGTGCATATATGGTAATAATAATAATAACAATACTATAATGGCTCATATGTGGTAATAGTAATACAGTGTAATACTACTAATACTCCTGTAATAATAAGTTACAGAAACTATTGTTTCCTTTCTTTTAATTCAAACAAACAGAACATAATAACTAACTCATACAAAAAGTTTATATAGGATCATTTGTCTATCTGCATATGTTTCTTGGCCATATGAAGAAATACTCAACATCACTAATAATCAGGTAAATGTAAATTAAAGCCACAGTGAGATATCACCTTACCCCTGTCAGAATGGCCATTATTAAAAAGTCAAAAAACATAGATGCAGGCATGGATGCAGAGAAAAAGGAACACATATACACTGTGGGAGAAACTGCAAATTTGTACAACCCCTATGGAAAACAGTATGGAGATGTGTCAAAAAGATAAATGTAGACTTACCATTTGACTCAGCAATCCCACTGCTGGGTATATACCCAAAGGAAAAGAAGTCATATTATCGAGAAGACACCTGCACTTCAATGTTTATTGCAGCAAAATTCACAATCACAAAGATGTGGAATCAACCTAAGTGCCCATCAATTCATGAGTGGATTAAAAAATATGTGTGTATATGTATACATATATACACATATGTATACATATATATAATAACATATATATGTTATTATGTTCTGTTTGAATTAAAAGAAAGAACACAATAGTTTCTGTAACTTATTATTACAGGAGTATTATTATTATTACAGTATTACAGTGTGTTACTATTACCACATATAAGCCATTATAGTATTGTTATCATTATTATTACCATATATGCACTGTTCATCAGGGATCCAAGCTACATACAAGTCTGATCTAAAGAAGTTCTCAGGAACATATCTTAACTGTGTGTGTGTGTATTCTGTTTTCTCTATTTGTATATAAGTTCTATGAGGATAAAGGCTATATCCCTATTTCCCAGAACAGTACAGTAGCTGAGTCAGAATAAGTATTTAATATATTTGCCAAACAAATGAATGAACCATTCTATAATCAATCAATCACAATCATTATTGAACATATATACATATATATACACACACTATATATATATATATGTGTGTGTGGTGTGTGTGTGTGTGTGTATACACACCCTAGAGTACTACTCAGCCATAAAAAGGAATGAAATATTATCTTTTGCAGAAACTTGGATGAAATTGGAGACCATTATCCTGAGTGAAGAATCTCAGGAATGGAAAACAAATACGATATATAGTCACTAATAATTGTGTCAATGAGAACACATGGGCACAAAGAGATGTGAAGGTCATAGGGAATTAAGAAGGGGGAGGGGGAGGAAAGGAAGGGTAAAAACCTACCTATTGGGCACAATGAACACTATTCGGGTGATGGGCCACTAAAAGTCCAGACTTAAACATTATAAAAGGTATCCATGCAAGAAAAACATTTATGTTCCCTTAATATTTTGAAATTAAGAAAAGATAAAAATAGACACGTAAAAAAAGTTTAGATAATAGATAGGAGAAATTTCACAAAACAATATTAAAGTTTAACACTCAATGTTGAATCAATGCTGGACTAATAGGAAAGTTACACTTATTTTGATCTTCTAATGAAATCAATAATAACATTTCTGTCTCAATAATTAATACACTATGCTGCTTAATGATAATTGATGCTTTTATTGGGGCACTGCCTTTCACATGTTCTTTATTGTCACTTTATTCTTTCACATGTTCTGTTAGTCGAGGGAATGAAGCCTAATATTTTCCCAATGAATGATGGCATCTGGCCTTTCTCCAAACACATATTTCTATTTTTGTTTCCATTTTAATCACCTTTATCTTCTCTGCGGGCTCACCTAGACTTGCGGTGGACTTTTGCTTTGGAGGCATGGTCATAAGAGTAAACACACACTCACACAATCAAATAAAAAAGTTAAGATGAAAGTGATGTCATGCATAAGCGACCATATAAACAATGAGACTAGCTGCTAGTGTAAAGATGCTGTGCCAACTAACCACTTAGGCCATGCTGGTTTATTTACATGCACAGAAGAAACTAATATAATTATTTAATCATAAATTATCCTTATGGGGAGCCTTGGGAGCCCATTCCTAAGTACAGAACTCTGTAAATTGGGTCATCTACAATCCGGGGACTGGTTGTATGTGTGTATGTACATATATAAGGTGTCTTATCACCTGCTCTAGCACAAAAGTGCTTGCTTAAGGGAATATAAATTAGTGCAGACATTATAGAGAAAAATATGACACTACTTAGAAAAGTTTAAAATATGCATGCCCTGTTAATCACAAATCCTTCTTCTGGTCAATATTCCAAAGAAATCTTCACACAGATCCATATGGGGACATCACTGCAGTGTTATTTGTAATGATATTGGGCAGGAAGGAACCTACATGTCCATTACTCCAAAGGTGGATATATAAACCATGGTAGTTGCACATTCATCATGGAGTATTATGTAGTACTTTTAAATGGATTATATAAAGATGGAATTTGCATTACTTTCACAAAGCAGTCCTAGTATGAGTATTCTAAGGCTGACATAATAACTCCATGGTCTTCAGGACTTAGGCTCATTCTATCATTTTATTCTGCCACCCTGAAAATTTTCCTTCTATCTTGTGGCCTAAAATGGCTATTTCACTCCCACCAATTGTCAAAATTTCTGCCAGCATGGAGAAAGGGAGATAAATAAGGACATTTTTATATCCTTATAAAGAAATTGCATATGTCACGCCCACTTATGTCCCATTGGTGGGAACCAGGCTGCATGGCAACATTTAGCTACAAATGAAGCTGGGAAATGTAATCTTTAGCAGGTTATTTAAGTGCCCAGCTAAATTCTTATTATTATAAAGAGGAGAATGAATATTGAATGAACAATTTGCAGTCGCAACCATAGCCTATTATGTGCCTAGCATGAGACATTTTACATTCTTTTTTTATGCCAAGTCTTTAGAACCCATTGCGTATTTCACCCTGATAGCATATCTTAATTTGTACTAGCTACATTTCAAGTGTTCAATATTCACTGTGGCCAATTGTTATCATAATGGATATCACATTTCTAAGTACAACATATACATTTGCTTCTATGACCCACTCCCCACAACTGTAATTTCTCTGGTGGTGTCAGTTACCTGCTAAACTCTCCAAAACATTCCATTTGATGATATTTGATGGTCAGTTACTGGGGATTCATCTATCCCCAGTAGTTATGGTAGTACTTTATTACACAAAAAGCAAACCTCTAACCAAGAATTATCTTCTTTGTCTTTTTCAAAATGTAAACTAGAACAAAAAACAAAATAAATAATAAACCACGCCACTACTCCCCAAAGAAAATGAAACAAAGAAAAAACTTGAATGAACTTTTATCATTATACATATAAATTCTGATGTGTAATTTGATTTTTGCAGCAACACCTCATAAACAGTTTTTATAGGTTTAGTATTTCACATATGTTCACTTATCCAAGAAAATGTGCATTGCAAAACATACTAAGGGCACTGGAGTTTTTGCAATTTAAGCTTTTACGTTTGTCATTGTTTTTGATCACTTAATCATAGTGAGAGGGTCTGGAAATATAGACAGTATCCTGAATAGTGATGAACTGAGAAGTCAAGAAAGTTGCAAGCCAACTGAGACTTGTTTGATAAAATCAATCATTTTAAAGAACATTATTTTTTAATTATTTCAAGTTCCTTGATAGGGTAAAGTTAAAACTATGGAGAACCTGGGAATCATTTATGCTGTGATTCTTGCTGAAAATGTCAAATTTATCTATAAAGAATTATGAGTTAGAGTGAAATTGCCACAAATAAAAGCAGCCACACAACTCTGAGAGTTTTTACAAGAGTTGAAGAATGTTATGTTTACTTCAAGGAAAGATGCATTATCAATTCAAGAAGTGTCTTCATCCCCAAGTGTTGCATATTTCTGCTGATGCTATTGACTCATAATCATGACTCAGGATGGACTGCAGTGAATTATCCACAAATTGTTTTTTTTAAGTTTATTTCATGACTAACTTTAAGGTAATTAACTGGGAGGGAATGTATAACATGTGATTAAGAAATAAACTATATTTTTATATAGTTAACTGTCCCATTTGGGTATTAAACCCAAAAACTTGTATTCATCATCACCTTGCTCTACTAACTGATGATACAGGTTGTACACCATATAGGGAGAAAGTTTCACTGTCAAAGTGAATAGTATAAGACTTTATAAAATACAGCCTATGTCCTAGGCTATATTCTTCATTACATTTTGTTCACCTGGCACAGTTTTGACCCTGAAGTTTAGTACTTCTGCTACATATGTACCATGGAAAGTATGTTATGAAACAAATAGGATGATGGGAAGAAAAGTTTTGTGATTTTTTTCATTAAAATATAATTATTAAATGCCATTTCAGATCATTTAACTTTTCTTGCTATAAATACATTTATTTATTTATTTATTTATTTTATTTTTTAAAATTTCAGAATACTATGGTTTCAGAATATTTTCGTTACATATATTGCCTTTGCATAGCCCAAGCCAAAGCTAAAAGCGTGCCCATCCCTCATACAGTGTGCTCTCCACCCATTAGTTATGAATTTACCTATTGCCTCCACCCCTCCCACCTACCTGACACCTGATGAATATTACTTCAAAGTTTACACCTAAGTGTTGATCAGTTAGTACCAACTTGATGGTGAGTACATGTGGTGCTTGTTTTCCATTCTTCTGATACCTCGCTTAGAAGGAATAGGCTCTACCTCCACCCAGGATAATACAAGAAGTGCTAGTTCACTGTTGTTTTTTATGGTTGAGTAGTACTCCATGCTGTACATATACCACATTTTATTAGTCCACTCATGTATTGATGGGAACTTGAGTTGTTTCCGCATATTTCCAATAGTGAATTGTGCTGCCATAATCATTCAAGTGCAGATGTCTTTATTATAAAATGAATTTTTTTTTTCCTTTGGGTAGATGCCCAGTAGTGGGATTGCTGGATCAAATGGTATTTCTATTTTTAGGTCTTTGAAGTATCTCCATATTACTTTCCATAGAGGTCGTACTAGTTTGCAGTCCCACCAGCAGTGTATGAGTGTTCCTATCTCTCTGCATCCACACTAACATGTATTGTTTTGGGATTTTTGATAAAAGCCATCCTCACTGGAGTTAAGTAATATCTCATTGTGGTTTTGATTTGCACTTCCCTGATGATTAGAGATGTTGAGCACTTTTTTATATGTTTGCTGGCCATTATTTTGTTTTCTTTTAAAATGTTTCTGTTCGTGTCCTTTGCCCACTTTTTAATGGGGTTGTTTGATTTTTTCTTGTTAATTTTCTTCAATTCTATATAGATTCTAGTTATCAGCCTTTATGAGATGTGTGTTTTTAATCAAGGAAATATTACCTTTTGATATTTCATTATTTGATTTGACTTCGAGTATGATTTTAATGTTTGCTAAACTAAATGTGTTACCTCATTTAAAAATATCAAACTCAATTTCAGTGAAATCATCATTATTCTTGAAATATAAATTACTTGGTTTCTAGCACATTTCCATTTAGTTTACTTTGAAATTAAGAATGTGTGGATTTCTTTGAAAGTTAATATTTATTTTCGTAAGTGGCAAATTACAACAACCACTTGCTCTTAGGGTTATAAATAAGATGTTTATTTATAGCCTGAGCAGCATAGTGAGACCCCATCTCTACAAAAAAATAGAAAATTTAGCCAGGCCAGGGAACATGCACCTGTTGTCCCACCTAGCCGGGAGGCTGAGGCAGGAGCCCAGGAATTCAAGGTTGCCGTGAGTTATGATGACGCCACTGCACTCTAGCCCAGGCAACAGAGCGAGACTCTGTCTCAAAAAAAAAAGAAAAAGAAAAAGAAAAAATATGTTTATTTATTAAGCATGCATTGAGTTACTCTTTTATATAGACACATCGTACCAGACATCCCCTACTCTTATGTCTGTGAAAATGCATATGCAATTAAGAGGATCCTAAATTATAAACAAATGGTATAAAGTATGCATACGTGTCAACAAAGCAAAGGTAAAGCAAAGGTAATTCTTGTGCACTGATTTTTATCAGAGAAAAATTTCTGGAAAAAAAATTTGAAGAAAATAATGGGCATGGATTGGTCAATATGAAAGATGCCACAATTTGGGCCTGGAGTTAAATAAAGGTCAAATGTCTATACTCATCATATGGATGAATTTGTAATTTTGGCACCTTTTTATGTAGCCATATATATTTACCAGGTTTAATGTAGATATTAAAAGATCTTTTAGTTTAGAAATTATAGATAAGATTATTTAATTTATTCACCTAACTATCCATCCTTACTATCATATTTACTTTTTTCAATCTGAAACCAAGAACATAGCATTTTTTCTGAAAATTATTTTATTACTTCCCAGGATTATATCTACATAAAAATTTCATTATTAGGATTGCACCAGTTTTTCTAAATTTTGAAAAGAAAATGAACAGTTTGGCCAGCTTTTATCATAACAACATGAATCTGGAATATATTTTCATGCTTTTAAATAATGGTTTTATTGACACTGTACATTTTGATTTTCAGTCAAAACTATATATTTGCTGACATTATTGAATGTCTTTAGCATTGCTCGTTGATACCTAAGAAATAACGTTCACAATTGTTCAAGGGTTTTATTGAAAGTTATATAATAAATGAAAATAGGCTAAAAGATACCATAATTTTTTTATGCAGCATTTGTTGTCATAAATTATATTGGATCCCTATCATAGCACACCATCATTCACTTTTCTGCTATTGTTATGCCAAAGGCCATTTCTAAAGTGGCTATAATTTATGTTTATTCATTCTTTTGCTGCACAGTTGCATAATTATTGTGACTACAAATGTAATTATTCATACCTGAAAAAATAAATGCAGCAGTTTCTTTATAAATCTAACTGGAGCAATGAAATCCTATACTACAATGTGAACACAAATGGTTATAGAAACCACAAATTTCAGGAAAAAAGTAAAAGTATTATAATGATATAATTTGGATTTCAGGTATAATAATTAATCATCATATTTAGGTGATAGAATGTCAGCTTGATTTACTAATGTTTAAATTTCTTTGTGTGGGTTTATGTTACCTAATTTTTAGGTCTCCTTTATGATAAACAGTGAAATATTTGTAAAGTTGATTAGTAAGTTGATAGGCACTGTACTTAGATATTTTTTCCAATTACAAGGGATGTATTAGTTATATTTATAACTTGTTATTGAAATGATCTGGAAAGAATATGTATAATAAGAATCTATTTTTATGACATTCTGGCAGAGTTAAAGGTTCCCTAAATAGCAGAATCATCTTATTAGACATGTGCAGTCTTGAAACTAATTATATACATTTTAATGATAGAGATAAAAACATTATTATCATGCCGCTGCTTGATGTATAGATAATCGGGTTTTTAATGGGTGGGTACTCTATTTTCATCTTTTATGATTGCAGAAGGATGTGTGATTGTATGAGCTTCAACCCTCACCTTTTTAGAAATGGAAAAGAAAATGACTGTCATTACAAACCATTTATCCAACACATATTTGCTGAGTACCTACTCTGTGCAAGAAGCTGTTTATGACATAGATATGATGAAAACATGGCCCTTACCCGCCAAGAAGTCATGGACCTGTAGGACAGAAAGATATATATATATATATATATATACACACACACATATATATATATATATACTAATGATTATACTGTAATATGATATGTATAATAACAGGAGCTTAATGTGCTGTATGTGCTTAATGTACAATAAGCTGTATGTGCTTAATATAAAGCCCTTACAGTATAGTATATGTTGCTATTGTTGTTTGGGCTTAAATGACTGAATGAAGAAACTCATTTTCAAAGTATTAATATCAGGCTGTCAAATGGAAAGAGACTATTTTATTCACAACACGGTGTTTGATAGGAATATTTTAAATGAACTGAGTGGCTACTACGTGCAGAGAAATTAGGCAATTCATTTACTTTTATCTAAAAACATGGCCTTGCTTGAAGAAGCAAAAGAATAAAAAAGGCAGACAATTGTATGACTTTCTCATATTTTCTTTATCCTTCTGTGTGTTCCTTCAATGCTCCACATTTTCTATCTTGCACTTTTTCTCCCTAATGTTGAGGGGATTTTAAAAACCTTGTTGATTTAAGGAACTTAACAACAATTGCAAATTGAGTGAAGAGAACATTGTATATAACCTTGGCTAGCTCCTATTTATAAATAATAATCACAGGAATAATAGCACTGTTTTTTATAAGATCTCTAAGCAATTTCTGAACAAGTCACCTCATGTGGCAACTGATTATGACATTAAGAAGATAAATATGGAACTATTCCCTCAAAATCATTCAAGAAATCAGTAAGGCAGGAACAACTGTCTTTACAAGTACATAGAGTATGATTGGTTTGCCCTAATTATCTATCTTTTAGCCACCATCCTCCACTGAGTAAAACTCCCACCAAAAGTTATTAATTGATTAGGTAAACTAAGAAGGTCTGAGCTACAGATCTGCAACTTTTGAGGATGCTTTAGTACACTAGGCATGAATTATTTTTTGAAATATAGTTTTTTCAGATCAGGTGGTTGATATCTGAAATGGATAAGTTTCATGGAAAAAAGTAAAAATGCAGCCATAAAAAGATAGAAAAAAAGCTGCTTGGGGAACCTACGATGAAGAATTAATTTCTCTTTTACAAAATCCCCTGGTGACCTGATTTGAACACTACAGTGAGGGAATAACGTTCTTCAACAATCCAGGATGACCATAAAGTTCCATCAAGACATTTTCTTAAATAAAAAAACCCAGTTAATTCTGAAAAAAAATTATGTCATCCATTCAGAAAACAGAAGTGGATGCAGTGTTTCCTTCCTTTTTGGGAACCTAACAGCAACTTAAACAAATGCGAAGTGCTGGGCTGAGGACAATCTTTCTATGTGGAGATCTCCAACCACACATTAACATAAGACAGTGTCAATACTTAGCAAGTGTGCTGCTTTACCCAATCCCATTTTTATGGCAAATGCCTATTACCAATAACGCATTTGTTTTCTCTTAGTCAAGATGAAGCTGTAGAATCCTTCTTAGTGCAACACTTCAACCAGCAACTATCAATTGCTTAAAAGTGATCCTTGATAAGAAACCTATTTTTAAACCCAAGGGCAAGATAACCTCAAGAAAAATCTAAATGTGTTGTGACTGCAGATTTGTTCATACTGTGTTAAGTTGTGCAAATCTTTCTTACAGGTCCCATCCATTAGATAGCAAGGTCAGAAATGGATGGAAAGTAAATCATTTTCCAGCCGATGAACTAAGGCTGAGTACTGATTCAACAATTCAAATATTTTCTTTATGTGACTCACTTTCTGCCTGATAGACTCAGATAAGTTTTTAGTCTTTACGACTTCCTCCAATCATCTCCTATAAGATGGAATCTAGATAGTTCAAGGAAGGGTATGATTCCTGCAACTTCATTGTGGTGGGCACTGGTCTCTAGATCCTTGCTGAAGAGTGGCTGACTAGTTTGTTCTCTGAACTGATGACTGCTAATATAAGATGAACCTCATTTGTTTTTTGGAGTGATGTGCTGAAAACTACCTCTAGAGCTCATGGTTCAGCCATTTATCCAAAGTCTCAATGTCCTATCCCAAAATAGCTTCCTTTTTCTGAATGATTGCCTTGGATTGCCTACCTAAACTCTCAGCACTTCCAAAGCACCTTACTGAGGTACAGGGGAACTTCTGAGTTCTTTGTATCTGTATATTTGGGGAACCAGGGCACTTCTTCAGGCTCACCTATGTATCTGGCACCCAAAAAAGATGCTGCGCCATTTGTCTCTTACCATGTTGGAAATGACTGTGTTATTGTGTGTGTGGCTTTTAGAGACTTGCAGCATACCGCACTATTTCAATCAGTTCAGGATGTCACCATAAAATTCCACAGATCAGATTACTTAAACATCAGAAATTTATTTTCTCACAGTTCTGGAGGCCAGGAAATCGAAGTTCAAGTCCTAGCCTATATGTTTCCTATGAGGGCTCATTTATGGGCTTGTAGACAGCTGCCCTCTAGCTGTGTCTTCATGTGACCTTTCTTCTGTGTATTGGGGGCAGGGGGTAGAAATGAATTTATCTCTCCACCTCTTCTTATAAGGCCACCAGTCCTATCAGATTGGAGCCCCACCCTTATGACCTCATTTAACCTGAATAACCTCTTAAAGACCCTATCTTCCAATACACTAACATTGGGAATTAGGGCTTCAATGTATAAATTTGGGACTGCAAACTAGTACAACCTCTGTGGAAAGCAATATGGAGATACCTCAAAGAGATATAAGTAGAACTACCATTTGATCCAGCAATCCAATTACTGGGCATCTACCCCAAAGAACAAAAGACAGTCTATAAAAAAGACATCTGCACTCGAATGTTATAGCAGCACAATTCACTCTGATAATTGGGTTAGACATGCAGCAATTTAAATATATTTGTAATTGATATGGACAACGAGTGTGAATATCATTGATCTGATATCATTGTCTCGTCTAACATGCATTTAGCCCTTGTACTAAATAACAAATTTTACACTTCATAAGCTGTATCTTGAAAATTGCAAAGATGTGGAAACAACCCAAGTGCCCATCAATCCATGAGTGGATTAATAAAATGTGGTATATGTATACCATGGAGGTCAACTCAGCCACAAAAAACAATGTTGATCTAGCACCTCTTGTATTATCCTGGATGGAGCTGGAGCCCATTCTACTAAGTGAAGTATCCCAAGAATGGAAAAACAAGCACCACATGTACCCACCATCAAATTGGTTTTAACTGACCAACACTTAAGTGCACATATAGTAATAGGGGTCTGGCAGATGGGAGTGGGGAGAAGAGATGAGTATATACACACCTAATTGGTGCAGTGCACACCATCTGGGGGATGGGCATGCTTGAAGCTCTGACTTGGGTGGGGCAAGGGCAATATACATAACCTAAACATTTGTACCCACATAATATGCTGAAATAAAAAAATTAAAAACCATGAATTTGGGGAAGACACAGTTCAGTTCATATTACCCAATATACTTGAGGAAACAAGGCACTAGTCTTGATAATTTCAGTCTCCTGCATACATACTTAGATATCTCTAAAGACAACCCCCACCATACATACACCTATACAACTTGAAGTTAAGAATTAAATTGTAGTTGGAGGTTGTGAATATGAACAAGAATCTTGACATCTGACTTTGTACAAATTTCTCTTGTTTTCTCCAGAATCCTTCAGGATGTCAAAAAGAGAATTCCACTTTTTGTCTATCCAGTACTTCTCTCCAGTACATCTGGGCAAAAGGGAATAAACTTCAGGTTTTATACCAACTCAACATTATATATTGTTTCTTCCAAACCCAATTTCATGACTATAATTTAATGAGAAGGTATGAAAGAGATATTGGCCTGACAATAAATAAACTTAATTTAGGAGGTAATTCAAAAATATTTTACCTGTTAAGTGAAGTATATCATTCTTTCTTAATTATATTCTTCTGGGTGAAAAGTAGAATTAATTGATTATTGCTACTGTTGTTTTTGTTGTTGTTTTCTATATTAAAACTTCACACTGTGAAAAGGATTACAATTGCCTGTCGGATGACCTAGTAGATTGGAACCCAATAAAATTTATGTAACGGCATGATCTACTATGATAAAAATTGGGATCTATAACCAGGACAAGATATTCCAGAAAAAAACATTGTTCTAGCAAAGCATACCAAACGTGCAATTGTATATGTACAGATTCATATTTTGGAATTAAGCTAACTAGGGGCTTTCCTTTCTGTCAAAATATAAATAACTCTTTGTTTTTTATTCTATTTATGTGGTGAATTACATTTATAGATTTGCATATGTTGGACCATCCCTGCATCTCTGGCAGGAAGACCACTTGGTCGTGATGGATTATTTTCTTGATAAGCACCTGGATTTGGTTTGCTAGGATTTTGTTGAGAATTTTTGCATCTATATTCATAAGGGATATTGGTCTGTAGTTCTCTTTTTTTGTTGAGTCCTTTCCTGATTTTGGTATAAGGATTATGTTGGCCTCATAAAATGTGTTGAGGAGGATTCCATCCTTCTTGATGTCGTGGAATAATTTCTACAGGATAGGCACCAGTTCTTTGTAGGTATGGTAAAACTCGGCTGTGAAACCATCTAGTCTGGGACTTTTCTTTTTAGGGAGGCTTTTCTTGCTGTTTCAATTTCAGTCTTGATATTGATCGGTTTAGGAATTCTTTTTCTTCATGGTTGAGCCGAGAGAGGCTGTGTGTTTCTAAAAATTTGTCCATTTCCTCCACATTTTCCAGTTTGTGTGCATAAAGATTTTTGTAGTATTCATAGATGATATCTTGTATCTCTGTGGCATCAGTTGTAATTTCTCCTTTTTTGTTCCTGATGGAGCTTATTAGAGATTTTTCTTTTCTGCTATTCATTAGTCTAGGTAAAGGCATGTCAATTTTGTTTATTTTTCAAAGAAACAGCTTTTTATTTTATTAGTCTTCCATATAGTTTTCTTATTGTCAATTTCATTTACTTTTGATTTCATCTTATTAATTTCACTTATTATGCTGGGTTTGGTGTCAATCTGTTCTTCTTTTCCCAGCAATTTGAGTCCATTCATTAGGTTGTCTATTTGTGATCTTTCTATCTTTTGCATTCCCCTACACAAAGAATTTATGAAGAAGACCCAAAAGGCAATCACAGCAACAACAAAAATAAATAAATGGGACCTGATCAAATTAAAAAGCTTCTGCACAGCCAAAGAAACGGTTACTAGAGCAAACAGACAACCTACACAATGGGAGAAAATTTTCACAAGCTACACATCTGAAAAGGGCTGATAACTAGAATCTATTTAGAACTCAGGAAAATCAGCAAGAAAAAATCAAATAACCCTATCAAAAATGGGCAAAGGACATGAACAGAAACTTTTCAAAATAAGATAGAATAATGACCAACAAACATATGAAAAAGAAAATGCTCAACATCGCTAATTATCAGGGAAATGCAAATCAAAACCACAATGAGATATCATTTATCTCCAGTGAGAATGGCCTTTATCAAAAAGTCCCCAAACAATAAATGTTGCTGTGGATGTGGAGAGATAGGAACACTCCTACACTGCTGGTGGGACTGCAAACTAGTGCAACCTCTGTGGAAAGCAATATGGAGATACCTCAAAGAGATACAAGTAGATCTACCATTTGATCCAGCAATCCCATTACCGGGCACCTACCCAAAAGAACAAAAGTCACTCTATAAAAAAGACATTTGCACTCAAATGTTTATAGCAGCACAATTCAGAATTGCAAATCTGTGAAAACAACACAGGTGCTCATTAATACATGAGTGGATTAACAAAATGTGGTATTTGTATACCATGGAGTACTATTTGGCTATAAGAAACAATGGTGATATAGCATCTCTTGTATTTTCCTGGATAGAGCTGGAACCATTCTACTGAATGAAGTATCCGAAGAATGGAAAAACAAGCACCACATGTACTCACCAGCAAATTGTTTTTAACTGATCAACACCTAAGTGGACATATAGGAATAACATTCATCGGGCGTTGGGCCGATGGGAGGGGAGAGGAGGGGATGGATATATACATACATAATGAGTGTGATGAACATTGTCTGTGGGATGGACACGCTTGAAGCTCTGACTCGGGGGGCGAGGGGGCCAAAGGCAATATACGTAACCTAAACCTTTGTACCCCCATAATATGCTGAAATTAAAAAAAATATAAATAACTCTGAGAAAATAATTATTTTAACCTCATAATATTTATACACTAGTGTTATTTGACGAATTAGGTACTTTTTTGAGAATAGTTTTCCTGAGTCAAGTATAGGATGAAGAGAACATGAGGTCACTGAATTATAGGAAGAAGTGGGTCATGAGCTTGTATCATTTAATGGTAAGAAGTACACAGTTAATTTTTAAAAACATGAATGAGGCTTTGAAGACAAGACTCCACACTAACTTCAACAAATCAAAACCTAGGAGTCTCACTGAATATTTAACTGTTTTTTCCAGATTCTTAGCACTATAAAATAAAGCTTTGGTTTCCATTTTGTTTTGGTTTGTTTTCTGGGGAATCATGCAGTAGCACTCTGAGATTACATCACTTTTATTCTTTGTCCCAATATTATATATTCTTCCCTAATCCTCCTACCTCCCTGCTTGTCCTCCATCATATTAGCGGGTCTAGTGGGTGTAATAAATTACCTCCCTGTGAATCATCAGGTTTACTGCTTAGGTCCTGACCCCTGTCGTCCTTCCGCTGATAGTGGCTTTGCCTCCTGTGTCCCAGGCAAGCCTGTAAAGCTGGTATGACAAGTGTCTTAGTAAAGGTTGTTTTAATTTAGAACAAGTTTAATTAAGACTCTCAGTAGAGGAGCCCCACAGGCCTGCCTAGAATCTTGCTAATGTGCAATGCAATTATTGGAATATCATGGGAATCAGAACCAAGCAAATGGACAAATTGTCTGTCAGGAATTATAGCCTCCCATATAACTAGTGACTACCTGATAAGATTGAGCAAGAATATTAGTAAGGAGGAGTTACTGCTTCACCTAAGGACCCTTGCCTTGAAAACTACAGGGAGGAACTGGAGGAATGATTTATATATAAATGGGCATGCTAGGGGAAATGAATGCCAACATTTTTTTGGAAAAAGTAGTAAACTCATATGATATTTGTGCTACATGTTAGTATTTGGCCTTTACAGCATAGAACATATATTTGTTTGGGGAGAAGAAGCCTATAGCAAGGTTTAGCTCTTTAATTCTCTAAGGGAGGAATGATGCACTTTACCAAAGTTATGCTTCGGAGAAAACTCCACCCCAGTCATTTATATATGGTTATGGGAGGAGGAAGAACCTACCCTCCAATCCTCACAAAAGTATTTCCTTATTCAAGTCGACAACTTAGTCTTAGTTCTATAGAATGAAGGAACAGATGTTCCTTCACTAGATGTGATGAATATTACACTATTTATTACACTAGTTATTAAACTAACTAGATGTCATGAATATTATTTTCTTCCCCCTTGATTATTATGGGTTTGTGTGATTGCTTACTAGTATATAATAGTATATTGCATATTTTTGCACCTGCCAAAATGTAACATATAAAGCAATGCTTTCGTCCCCCAAATAAAATATTAAAAGACAATAACTAGAACATCTGAACTAATTTGCATCTATTTATTTTTCAAACCAGTTCCCCTTGAATCTGTTTTTCCTTATCTTCTTACCTTTCTGTCAGCATTTTCCTTCCCATTTGTTTCCTCAAAGCAAAGCATTTGTGTAATCTGCTTTCAGTATTTCTACAAAATCAGAAGTAGCATTTCCAGTTCACCTTTTGTAGTTGTTTGACCTTGCTGTTTTTTTGAACATAAAAGTCTTATTCTCTGTAGAACTGCTGGCAGTATGAGAAACAATCAGTCAAATTTACAGATGCTACAAACACTTCAATTCACTACAAAGTTAAGAGTATCATAGTAAATCTCACATTATGGGTTCTATTTTCAAATAATTGACTTAGGAGAATGCATTATTTAGGCCCATCTTTGCAAGCAATTGGAATTGTGGGTGAAAAGAACCCAGGATATTAATCTGGGACATTAGTGACAACATAACAAGTGTCATAGCCTGAATTTTTAAGATACAGCTTATGAAGTGTAAAATTTGTTATTTAGTACAAGGGCTAAATGCATGTTAGACAAGGTAATGATATCAGGTCAATGATATTCACACTCATTGTCCATATCAATTACAAATATATTTAAATTGCTGAATGTCTAACCCAATTATCAGAGTTTTATAACAATATGAATTCATTTTTACTTTTTCAAAACACTTTAGAATATATTGTTTGCTAGTTTGTTTTTAAAAGTAAAAGATAACTAGTGTGGATGGTTTCCTTTTAAGTCCACACATAAAATAACCATCATTATTCTGTTCCTAGAATATCCAAGGCTGCCTTTATTAACTGTTTATCTTCATTTAAAAAGTAAATTACATGTGATAGCTCTTCTTTTTTTTATATCTGAGTTTAAATTCAGTATAAAGAGAAAACTTAAATGTTTCTATAACACAGAACATATAAAATAGGTTTAAGTTATATATGTAGCACTCTCTACTTATCCATGAATACCCACAAATGCAGAATGCATGTGGCTACACATACACACACACACACACACACACACACATAAAACAAGTTTCAAATATCTGCTTGTGCATTTTTCAAGAATAGCATTTCATGCTAGCCTGTCCATATAGCTATTACACTACTATATCACTTACTTCTGACATTCCTCTCCAGTTTTTAATGTTCTATCCGTTCCCATACTTCTTTTTTATTCACTCAACTTGAAATATCTTTCATATCTGGGCAATATACGTAACCGTAATATTTGTACCCCCATAATATGCTGAAATAAAAAAAATAATAAAAAAATAAAAAGAAAGTTAACTGTAAAACAGCCTCTGCCAGGTGCTCCAGCAAGTATGCCAAGAGGCACTGTTGCCACGGGAGACGGCAGCTCCACGCATCTTACGGCCCTGAAGACGGTCTAGCGGGATCAGCAGTGGTGCTAGAAGGCCGTGATAGTGACGATCCTGACGCTGCGTAGGCCCTAGGCTAATGTGTGTGTCTGTGTGTTAGTTTTTAACAAAAATGTTGAAAAGTAAAAAAAAAATGAAAAATGAAAAATAAAGCTTATACAATAAGGAAAAAAAGAAATATCTTTCATATCACTTTAAACCCCTTTTTCCAACTAGCAATTGTACTATTCTTTAAGCTAAAGTACATATGATTTGTCCTCTGAAGAACCTTCTGAACTCCCACCCACCTTAACAGAATTAAACCACTGTACAACATGGCCTATTTTATTGGAGAAAGGGAGAAGAAGTGTGTATACCTCTATTATAAAAGTTACTGCATTGTTTGCTTATAACTTATCATATCTGCAACCTCAGCTAGAATGTATGCATTGCAATTATAGCGACTGTTTTATTCATATGATATTTTCAGTACCTTTTAAAGACCCTGGCACAAAGTCAGTGCCCAATAAAAGGCAAATGAAATAATGAATGGGAAGCTGGATGCTACTTTGCTCCACTGAGTAAAATTAATAGTCTCTTAAACAAATCTTGGCTTAAAAGAGAAATCTATGAAGAAAAAGAGTTATGTTTATTTCAAAGGCACATATGAGTAGCTGTGGAATTTCCTCTGCTTTAAATGTTTTTTGTCACCTTGTAATTATTAATCCAGCACACAGTATAATAAGCAGAGAAAGATATTTTTGGAACTGTGCTTAAATATGTCTGCCACATGAACAGTTAGTGATCTTTAATAAATTTGAATCAGTAATAATATTGTGAATTTATATTTGATAATACAGCTATATTAACATATATTATTACATGCATACTGTGTAGCAGTCAGAATTACCTAGGCATCTTTAATGTGTGTTCAAATAAACTGGCAAATTTACTGTTATGTCCAATGTGGAATTAGGTTGTGACCTGTACACTATACACGGAATATATATAGAATGTACCCTGAATTGGAACACTAAAATAGATTCAAAACTAAGATTTCTAGGACTTTGTGAAAAAAGCCATGTTTACTAGACTTAGGTGAAATCTCACTATGTTTTTTTTCATGTTTTTTTTTATTTCAGCATATGGGGGTACAAATATTATGGTTACGTATATTGCCCATGGACCCCTCCCCCCTCGGGGCAGAGCTTCAAGCGTGACCATCCCCCAAACGTTGCATATCTCACTCATTATGTTTGTATGTACCCATCCCCCCTCCCCCTCCCACCTACCTGACACCCGATAAATGTTATTCCTATATGTCCACTTAGGTGTTGATCCGTTAATACCAATTTGCTGATGAGTACATGTGGTGCTTGTTTTTCCATTCTGGAGCTAGTTCACTTAGTAGAATGGGTTCCAGCTCTATCCGGGAATATACAAGTAGTGCTATATCACCATTGTTTCTTAAAGCTGAATAGTACTCCATGGTATACATATACCACATTTTATTAATCCACTAATGTATTGATGGGCACCTGGGTTGTTTCCACAACTTTGCAATTGTGAACTGTGCTTTTTGATTTGCATTTCTGCATTTTTTCATATGTTTCTTGGCCATTAGGCTTTCTTCTTTTGAAAAGTTTCTGTTCATGCCCTTTGTCCACGTTCTAATGGGGTTATTTGATTTTTTATTGCTAATTTTCCTGAGCTCTGTATAGATTCTAGGGATCAGCCTTTCATCGGATCTTTAGCATGCAAATATTTTCTCCCATTCTGTAGGTTGTCTATTCAGTCTAATGATAGTTTCCTTGGCTGTGCAGAAGCATTGTAATTTTATCAGGTTCAATTTATTTATTTTTGTAGTTGCTGTGATTGCTTTGGGGTCTTCTTCATAGATTCTTTGCCTATGCTGATGTCCGTGAGAGTTTTTCCAACATTTTCTTCTAGAATTCTTATGGTTTCATGCCTTACGTTTAAGTCTGTTATCCACTCTGAGTTGATTTTTGTGAGAGGTGAGAGGTGTGGATCCTGTTTCAGTCTGCTATATGTGGTGATCAAATTTTCTCACCACCATTTATTGAATATAGATTCTTTTCCCTAGTGCATGTTTTTGTCTGCTTTGTCAAAGATCAGATGGCAATATGAGGGTGGTTTTATATCTCGATTCTGAGTCCTGTTCTATTGGTCTATGTCTCTGTTCTTGTGCCAATAACATGCTATTTTGGTTACTATAGCCTTGTAGTGTAGGTTGAAGTAAGGTAGATTGATACCTCCCAATTTATTCTTTTTGCTTAAGGTTGCTCTATCTATATGGGGTCTTTTCTGGTTCCATACTAAACGTAGAATTATTTTCTAGATCTGTGAAAAGTGATGTTGGTATTGTAATAGGGATTGCATTGAATCTGTAGATCACATTGGGTAATATAGACATTTTAATAATATTAAGTCTTCCCATCCATGGACATGGTATGGTTTTTCCATCTGTTTACATCCTATACAGTTCTCCCTATATAGGTCTCTCACTTCCTTACTTAAATATATTCCTAAGTATTTTATTTTCTTTGATG
Organism: Cheirogaleus major; assembly: GCA_963574435.1. Taxonomy (NCBI): domain Eukaryota; kingdom Metazoa; phylum Chordata; class Mammalia; order Primates; family Cheirogaleidae; genus Cheirogaleus; species Cheirogaleus major. The sequence goes on along the minus strand of CAUYPO010091741.1, from coordinate 1,302 downwards.
GTATAGTAAAAACTATTGTGTCTTTGATTTGATTCTCAGCTTGACTGTTATTTACTTTTAACAAAAAGTCCCAAAACAAGAAATGTTGGTGTGGATTCAGAGAGATTGGAACACTCATATACTGCTGGTGGAACTGCAAACCAGTACAACCTCTATAGAAAGGAATATAGGGATACCTCAAAGAACTAAAAGTAGAACTATCATTTGACTCAGCAATCCCACTACTGGGTGGGATTATAGCAGCACAATTCACACTCACAAAGATGTGGAAACCACCCAGTGTCCATCAATACATAAGAGTATTAATAAAATGTGGTATATGTACACCATGGAGTACTACTTGGCCATAAAAATGGTGAACTACCTCTTTTATTTTCCTGGATGGAGATGCAGCCCATTCATCTAAGTAAAATATCACAAGAATGGAAAGAAAAAACACCACAAATACTAACCATTAAATTGGATCAACACTTAAGTGCACATATGACAGTAACATTCATTGGGTGTTGGGCAGATGAAAGATAGGAGGAGAGTATGGGTAAATTCACACCTAATGGGTGTGGTGTGAGCTGTCTGGAGAATGGGCATACTTGTAGCTCTTACTCTGGCTGTGTAACGCATTTTATGTAACCAAAGCATTTATACCCTCATTGTAATATTCTGAAAAAACCTGGAATATTTTCCCCCTCTTATTTCATCATATAATGGGGGTACAAATATTGTTAGGGTTACATACATTGCCCCTACCATCCCTTCCCCCCACCCCACATGCCAGAGGTTCAAGAGAGTCTAATCCCCAGGTGGTGCGCACGGCACACATTATGTAATTCTACACTTCCTCCCGCCTCCCGCCTGCCCTCCATCCGACAAAAGATTTTTTTTTTTACATTTTGGATACATTGTATAACTTTGCCTCTCCCTAAGAAGGGTTAGTGGTATGCCCTTCCGCCAACAATGCTCGCAACATCCCTATGATGTGGGTATTGACCCCCCCCAAACCCTGGTGAACACTACCACCATTTGAGCATCATAGTTTTAATCAGTCAGTACCAATTTAATGGCGAGTAGGTGTTGAGCCCACTTTCCGTATCTTGTGTCGCCTCACTTTGGATAACGGGCTTAAGGTTAATCCAGGATAGCATAAACAGTGTTAGATCACTGTCATTTCTTAGGATTGAGTAATATTCCATTGTGAGCATATACCATTCATGAATGGTATATTTACTTATCCATTCATGAATTGATGGGCACTTGGGTTGTTTCCATGACCGTGCAATAGTGAATTGTGCTGCCATAAACATA
>CAUYPO010091740.1:0-11001 GCA_963574435.1 Cheirogaleus major | reverse complement strand
CATTGTGGCTCTGTAAAAATCCAAAAGGACAGGGTATGGAGAGCTTCTGGAGAGTGAAACGTGGAGGTTCCTGGAGGGTGGCATGCCCAGCGATCACAGGGAAGGTCCTTGCCCCTTCCCCATCCTTCACCCTATGCCTCTCTTCCTCTATGTCCTTTGTAATATCCTTTCTAATAAACCAGTAAACATAAGTAAGTGTTTCCCTGTGTTCTGTGAGCTGCTCTAGCAAATTAATGGAACACAAAGAGGGGCTGGTGGGTCAGAAGCACAGCGCTTGCAATCAGCATCAGAAGTAGGGCTTGGTCTCCTGACACTGAGTCCTTGATGTATAATAATGTTCTGTGATCCTAAATGTCTCAAAATGGAGTCATGACAAGTGACTCAGCTTACACTGAAATTGCTGACTCCTCAGAGTGATAAGCACATGTATGGTGGACGGAAGTGATAAGATGACACCTGCAGTGGCCAGGCACCCCTAGATCTGGCAAGAAAGTGAAGCCAAAAGGCAACTGAGATAATAGCTATGGACACTTCTGCAGAGGGTGTGGCAGCCGCCTGAAGCCCTGCTGGGAGACGAGCAGGGATCTCTGCCCAGTTGGAGTTAGCACAACCAGGCTGATTCTACGCTGTGTGATCTGATGCTATCTCCAGGCAGATAATGTCAGAATTGACTTGAATTAGAGGACACCCAGCTGTCATTCGTTGAGAATTGATGGCTTGCTTGTTGGCGGGGAGCAATCCCCACACATCTGGTCACAGAAGTCTCCTGTGTTGATTGTTGAGTGAGAGAATAGAAAAAAATACTTTGATTTTTTTCCTTATATTCTCGAAACTTCCAAATCAGGTGAAGTTTTTGCAGTAAGTACATAATATTTAGGAAATTAATAAAAACAAAAAAATCGGTTCTCCTGTATATAAAAAAAATTCAAGAATATTCTTCAAACTATTAACTGTTGTCATTTCTGGAGGTCTAGGGAGTAGGTGGAATAAGAATATTAATTGCATAAGGAGAGAAGCACAATAAATATACATTTCACAAAAGTTATTTTGCCTTGGTAAGGAGAGTTGATGAGAAATCCATAGACTCTTGTCTTGAGACTCCCAATGGCATTTTCCCCTGCAACATTATTCCTTATTCAGAGGTCCACTGTTATTCAAATGAGCGTGATATGTCATTGCTAAAATCCACCCTAGAGTTGGGGTGAACTGTGTCGGGGTTGCAGGGACTGCTCATTTCTTCCGCTGGAATCCTTTACTGGGACCCAGACTCCAGAGCACAGCAATCAAACCAAACCAAACCAAAACAAAACAAAATCCCCCGAGGCTGAAGGGAAGCATAATCTTTCCGAGCTCACACACAGTTAGTAGTACCCGCAGAATACTCAACAAAAACCTAGATATTAATCCTGACAAAAGACAAAATTACAATAAATTTAGTTATAGATAAATTGGCTTTTATTTGTGATTCGTAACAGGGCAGCCTCCATTCTATAAAATAAAATGGGAGCTCCCACTGAGCAACAGCAGAACAATGGGTTTTGTAAGGTGGGAACAAGAAAACAAAAATAGAAAAGAAAAAACAAAAAAAACCCTGGTTGGTTAACATCAGGTTACTTTAGGTTACTTTTTTGTAAGGGTTAAAGCAGAGGGGTCTTCCTTATTATGCTAAGGTAGACTGCAATTTCCTATATTTAGAAAAACTGGTCTGTTTTGGGATCTATCTGCTTCCTTAAAGTTTCAGTTTGGATATGTGGCATTTAGCATGAGTGACTCCATTTTGGTTTGGTCTGGTCTGCTGGGGCCTAGTGCAGGAGCTAAGTCCAAAACAATGGCCTCCCATAATTTTTAACAATCCCAAAGACTTCTGTGAGTCTTTTTTTTTAAAGATGAGGTCTTGCTATGATGCCCAGGCCAGAGTGCAATAGGTAGTCATAGGTGTGATCCTAGTGCACACTACAACCTTGAACTCCTCGGCTCAAGAGATCCTTTTGCCTACGCCTCCCGAGTAGCTGGGATTATAAACGCATGCCACAGTGCCCATCTGTGAGTCGTTTTTATATGAGATGAGGAAATATCAAAAACTAATAGAGGGCTGGGTGTAGTGGCTCACACCTGTAATCCTAGCACTCTGGGAGGCTGAGGCGGGAGGATCGCTCAAGGTCAGGAGTTCAAGACCAGCCTGAGCAAGAGCAAGACCCTGTCTCTACTAAAAAAAAATAGAAAGAAATTAGCTGGATAACTAAAAATATATACAGAAAAAATTAGCCAGGCATGGTGGCGCATGCCTGTAGTCCCAGTTATTCGGGAGGCTGAGGCAGAAGGATCACCTGAGCCCAGGAGTTTGAGGTTGCTGTGAGCTAGGCTGACGCCACAGCACTCTAGCCCGGGCAACAGAGTGAGACTCTGTCTCAAAAAAAAAAAAAAAAGAAAAAAAAGAAATAGCCAGATACCTGGGGAAGTAGCTGAAACTGTTGAGGGTCTACCTTAGGGGAATGAGATTTAGAGACTTTTACAAATATAACTAAGTTATTACCTTGATAAAAATAAAAATTAATTTTTAAGTTCACTTCCAGGTCTAGATATGAAATAACTGTATTTGATAAGTGGTACCTGGAAATGTTATTTTTTATTACAGTAAGGACCTAGAGTTGTCAGGCCAAACAGTGCAGTTGCTCTCATAAGGCTTTAGGCACATAACTTCAGGCCGATGGAAGTTGGCTCTTGGTTCCACCACTATACGCCTTTCTCCCACTTTTTGGCAGCTCAGTACTTCCTGGGGCTGCAGAGGACTCCTGTGGGCCACTGGGTATCTAAATATCGCCATTAGCAACTCTACACCTAGAGAAGCTGCAGAAGAGGCTCACTGGCCAGGATGTAGTCCTGTATCTCTCATTAATGAGTTGTTGGGCCTTGGGGCAGCCCATAAAATCCACTTTAACTCATACCCTCGTTGCACTGGATTAAAAATCATCTTAGAGATGAAAATTAAAACCACAATGAGTTATCAACTTACTTCTGTTAGAATGGCTTTTATTAAAAAGTCTAAAACCAACAGATACTGGCATGGATGGAGAGAAAAGGAACACTTATACACTGTTGATGGGACTGCAAATTTGTACAACCCCTATGGAAAACAGTATGAAGATTGCTTAAAGAACTAAAAGTAGACCTACCATCCAATCCAGCAATCCCACTACTGGGTATCTACCCAAAGGAAAGGAAGTCATTTTATCAAAAAGATACCTGTACTCAAATGTTTATTACAGCACAATTTATAATAGCAAAGATGTGGAATCAACCCCAATGCCCATTAATTCATGAGTAGAATAGCAGCACAATTCACAACTGCAAAGATGTGGAAACAACTGAAGTGCCCATCAATACATGAGTGGATTAATAAAATGTGATATATGTATACCATGGAGTACTATTGAGCTATAAGAAACAACGGTGATCTAGCACCTCTTGTATATTCCTGGAGAGAGCTGGAACCCATTCTATTAAGTGAAGTATCCCAAGAATGGAAAAATAAGCACCACATGTACTCACCAGCAAATTGGTATTAACTGATCCACACATAAGTGGACATATAGGAATAACATCTATCAGATATTGGGCAGGTGGGGGGGGAGGGGATGGGTATATACATACATAATGAGTGTGATGTGCACCAACTGGGGGATGGACAGGCTTGAAGCTCTGACTCAAGGGAGGAGGGGAAGCAAGGGATACGTAACCTTAACATTTGTACCCCCATAATATGCTGGAAAAAATAAAAATAAATAAATAAAAAATAAAATAAAAATCTATTTCCCAAAGTGGAAATCTCTAAAATGTGGCCAGTGTAATATTAATATTCTAAAAAAAGAAAAGAAAATGGATTTTTTTTTAAAGACAGAGTCTTGTTTTATCACCAAGGCTAGAGTGCCTCTGGGCCCAGAAGAAAATGGAGTTGTTGACTTTTAGGAATAAAAGAATGACTATTGACACTTTAATGATCTTAAAATGAGAATAAAGTTGCTGATATTGATTAAAAAGAGAGCATTGTAACACTGAAAAAAAAATTCATGAGATTAACAAAATGTGGTATATGTATACTGCGGAGTACTACTCAGCCATATAAAAGGATGAATTAATGTCTTTTGCAGGAATTTGGAAGGAACTGGAGACCATTATCCTAAGCAAAGTATCTCAAGAATGGAAAAACAAACACCATATGTGCCCTCTAATAAATTGAACTAACTGATGGACACATAACCACACAGAGGAAAGTAAAAGTCATTGGAAATCACGCAGGGGGTAGAGGTGAGGAAGAGAAGGGCAAAAACCCACCTAATGCATACAATGAACACTATTTGGGTGTTGGGTACATTTATAGTCCATGTAACAAAAACATGTACTCCTTTAATATTTTGAAATTAAAAAAAAAATCATCCTGGAGACTCTATAGAGGAACCAGTTGTTAAATTGTATTTGGTAAAAATGATAGATGTAGCTCTATTAAGTAATGAATGAAAATTACTTAGTAATATATATTTTTTAAAAGATAAGTCATTTTAGGACATTAAGAACTCATGCTGAAGTTAAGATGGCAAATTTTATGTTGTGTGTGTGTGTGTGTTTTAAAAAAGAATCCATTTTTAATTTTTTTTTTTTTCTGGGAAAGAGCCTTACTCTGTTGTCCTGGCTATTTTGCAGTGGTGTCATCATAGTTCACTGCAACCTCAAACTCTTGGGCTGAAGTAATGCTCCTACCTCAGCCTCCTGAGGTATCCGGAACTACAGGCATGCACCACCATGCCTGGCTAATTTTTGTATTTTTTGTAGAGACGGGGATCTCACGCTTGCTCAGGCTGGTCTCGAACTCCTGGGCTCAAGTGATCCTCCCGTCTTAGCTGCCCAGAGTGCTGGGATTACAGGCGTGAGCTACTGCGCCCAGCCAAGATAAACATCTTGATCTTAAAAGGAATGCTTTTTTTCCTACGTCATAAAATGTTTATCATACCTCTAGCATGTGCTGGTGCTGTTCTTGTGTGGGGATAAAGTAGTAAACAAAAGTAAAAAATTGCCACACTTACGGATCGTACATTCTTGTGGTGACAATAACATCATATGGTGAAGTAAGATCTGTTGTGTACTTTTAAGACTTCTAAACATCTCAAAGCAGGTTTATTCACCACTTTATCCCAGGGCTTAGTACAGTACGTGGTGCATATTTAAGTCAACAGACACTTAACTCGAGTTGTGTATGTTGCTGACATACAGTCAACTGTTTAAATGCTTTAAATGCTTAAATCCACGTTGAGTTGACCAGAATGATGGTCTGCCTCTGTTGTTTGCCCACAAGGCTTCTACAGGTATTCATCTGCAATCCTTTTCCCTTCCCCTTGCTTAGGATCGTTGCTCCAAGAAGGCAATTAAGACATTCTACCACTCTTACTGTTTCTAATGGGCATGTGGGGTGACAGGTAGCAGAGAAGCAGCAACTTCAAGATTCTAGTGGACAGAAGGTTATGGGCAAATAAACCCCTACTATGCATTTAAATTGATACAGATTTAGTTTCCCTGTTTATCACACTCTGTTCTATAATGTTCTCTCACTTAATCCTCACGATAAACCAAGAAATACATTTTATAATCTTCATTTTACTGATGAGGAAACCAAAGGTCTGAGGTAACATTTACTTGTCCTACAAGTATCAGCTAGAATATGCATCCAGAACTGTTCAACTCTTGTCATTTCTCCTCTGCTAGTCTGTCTCTCAACTGGGGGTAATGAAATGACCTAGAACCAACATGATCCCCATGGATGGAAGGGCTTTTGATTTACTCATTCTAGTTTTATTTTGAGACAGTCTTGCTCTGTCACCCAGGCTAGAGGGCAGTGGCATCATCAAAGTTCACTGCAACCTCAAAGTCCTGGGCTCATTCTCCTGCCTAAGCCTCCCGAGTAGCTGGGACTATAGGAGCATGCCACCATGCTCAGCTAATTTTCTATTTTTTTGTAGAGACAGGTCTTGCTCTTTCTCAGGGTGGTTTTGGACTTCTGAGCTCAAGCAAACCTCCCACCTCTGCCTCCCAGAGTGCTAGGATTACAGGCGTGAGCCACTGGGACTGGCCCATTCTAGAAGATTCTTATCTTAGAGTTCTTAGTATCTCAGAAGCAGCAATTTGTGTTCTCAACCCACTGGAATATACTTTATTCAAGTGGCATGAGGTCATTTGCAGATCTTGTCTAGTTGGTTGTCTAATTATACTCAGTCCAAGAGGCTCTGAGGGTGGGTGAGGGGAAGTACATTTTAGTCATTAGAACATACTTGGAATTTAGGCTAGCCTGCTTACAAAATTAAGACAAATACAGGTTTTAAAAAATTCAGATTATTTTTAAAGTCTAACCAATATCATATTAACTGTGATTTAAAAAGAATCATGTCCCAATTCCAAGAGGACATGAGGCTAAAAAAAATAAAAAATTATGTAGGTACAGAATTAATGAATTATGTTTTGGGATTTGTTCAAAAGACAAAGTACACCTAGAGAACATAAAAATTCTTTATTCAACCTAATCCAGCCAGTATTGAGATAGTCTGCTATATTAAAAACAAGACGTTTAAAAAAAAAATCACAGCAGAGTTAGCAAGGCAGTGACTAATTAAGTCACTAGTTTAATTTTATATTCTTCACAGTCATTTGATAATCATGTGATAAACAATATTTTCAGCCACTCTGAATGGAGATAAGTTAACTTCTGCAAAGAACAGAATTCTACTAGTCATCATTGAATTTTATAAAAGAGGCTTAAAACATTAACGTTTCTAGAAATAACACAGTAGAGCAATATGAAAATAAACTGGAAAACAAAATATACCCACCCACCCCAAAAGTCTACATCATCTCATTAATTTGTCCCCTAATTCCTTTCTTTTACCTCTTCATTCACTTTTCCTAGAGTGCAAACAGGCTAGCAACTAAGAAAAAACTACTGCTCTATAGAGGCCATTTTGGGCCTAAAGTGCCTCTGTTCCTTTAATTTCTCAGTTAATCCTAGAAATAGTCTTCTATGTTAAGTATTATTTGCATTTCAGAGATGAAGAAAATTGTAGCTGAGAGAAAGTTAAGTCCCTTGGCCAAGGTCATATGTAGTTATTATTAAAAGCCGAACTACACTTTGAACCCAGGTCCATTCAACTTTAAGTCTGCCTGTGCTTTCACTGCTCCACGGGCAGGCCGCCTTCCTGGAAAGACTGGCACGTGGTGTTTCTTGAGCTAAGGCTCTTAAGATTTAAAAGTGTTCAATTCCAGGGCTAGAGGCCACTCTGGTCCCCAGGCACTTGCAGTTCCCTCCCCCACAGCCCTAGAATCCCTCCCTCTCCCCAGCCCTCATGAGACCTGATGCCAATAAACCCAAGCAGCTACTCCCCATCTTGGGCATTTAAAGTAGTAAATATGGAACTGTGTGCTTGCATAACTTTAGTAAAGGCTGCCTAAAAGCTGTTCTATATGAGAAAATGATGCAGGAAATGTCTATTTAATATATCTTTTCACATTAAACATTAAAGAAAAGCCAATATATTTTATAATTACAGCTATATAATCTAAGTTATTTTTATATATAATCATACTTTATATATCCCCTTCAGAACTACAGCAGTGTTCTTAAAACGGCTGTCAGTCACATCTTCCCTTTCTCCTCGAATAACACAACTTTGAATGTTCAACAGCCATTCACATAAACATGTTATAACTCAAAATTAACACATTCATAATATATTAATAGAAAGGTACCAGTCTTTAATTACTGAAGTTAACATACAGTGTTGCAATCTAACATAGCTCAATCTGTATTTGCTACAATCCTAAAGTTGCCACTTATCAATAGGGGGAAACATTTACTATTGTCATGCATTAGATACTGTGAACAAGAAAATAAATAAGGTTTTTGGGAATATCTTTTTAAAATTTAAAGAAAATAACTGCAAGACCATTTGGATTGCTGAACATTAAAATGGCCACTCTATTGATAATGGCTTAAAATAAATAATTGCTTTTGAAAAATATATACAAAACTAGGTAAACAGTGATTAAGGTGCTAGCCTCATCAATATGACAAGCAATTAAAGTCTAAAATATTAGTATTGGTTTTCTATAATAAACTGACTTAAGCTAAAAAGAATGACTTCAATATTTACTCAAGACTTCTTGTTTTCATAATTTTCTCCTCACTGACTGATATAAAAACAAAGAGCTCAAGGCCTCACCTTGGTTTATTCACTGCTGGTTTTCTATCTGCTGAAACAAGACTATAAACTCTGTAAAAGCTGGGACCAAGTCTGTTTTGTTCACCATTGTGTCCCATAGCACTTTGCACAGTGCCTGGGCAGATAGGAGGTGATCAACAAATATATGAATAACTGAATCAGTGGAAGAGGAGAGTAAAATAACTTTATTGATTTTTTTTTTTGCAAATTTTTCTCTGCTCAAACTACTATAAACTGGCAGCTCTAATTTCTAGAAATATGGATTTAAAAACCCTACTCTAGAGATGGAAGGACCTGATGAGACTGACACACACACACACACACACACACACACACACACAGTAATCAAGACTGCATGAGCCAAAATTACGTTATGAACTATGAGATGTCAACATTATATAAATAAAATTTAATAGTGAAAAAGTGATCTGGAAGCCCTGTGAATTTTCACCCTACACATTTTGGAGGACATCACATGGTTTAAGGAAAACACAACAAAATCTCATTTGTTCAGGTAATCACTTGAATGTTTACACACGTTTTTGGTTTGTTATTCATTTATAACCAATTAGTTTACATTACCTCATATTAACATATGCTCCTGTTTAGAATGTAATCAAATTATGCCAGTGAGAAAAATCCTCATAGTACCTTGAGTTGCTGATGCTAAGAAAACACTGAACATGAACAAAAGAGGCATTTGAATAAAACAGCATGTGCATTTTTTAATATTTGCACAGTTTGATCTTTACATTTCTGTCTGGAGGAAATATGAACAAAATCCAGGTTTACCATGCTAAGATAATGGTTCAGATGGCTGCCATAAAAGAAGTACATACAAAACAATGAAAACAAATCACATCCTTAGGTTCCGTGATTACTGAGACAATTTCTCCTGCCCTAAGTGCTTTATTATATTTCTTAAAAAATATAGGAGCAGCAGCTTATCACAAGTCTCCACAAGTGCATTAATGATGGAATCAAAACAAGACAACAGATTCATAAGGATGAGAGGACTGAAGAACAGGAAGTCACAGTTTTATGCTTCTTCTTGCTCTGGATAATTTAGAATTTTGCGGTGTGCCTGACGTAAATATTGCTGCTGTTTGAAGTAAACTTTAAATGCTCCTTTTATGGCAACAAAAGCAATTCCACCCTAAAATAAAAAGGAAAATTAGCTTTTTTATAATGCAGGTTAGAGAAACATAATAATAAAAGGAATTTTACTTAGATCACAAAAGACATAGGCTTTGGTGGTAAACTAATTCAGATGACAGCAAATGAAACAGTTTTCCTTTCCTACTAGGAGGAGAGATAGGGAGAGAGGTAGATATCACAGGCAACAGAGGCAGAAATGGCTTCTCTGTTAGTCCATCTGAGAAATCTTTCTTCCACTTAGCTCTACGTCCATTCTGATATAGAAGGGAGAATGTTAGGGTACTATGTGGAGATGGCCACCACACGAGAAAAGTGGGAATAATCACAGCAAACAACTTGAGTATTTACTATACGCTAATATGTATTTCATTTAATCCTCACAATAATCCTGAGGTAGCTACCATTACCATCTCCATACTAGAGGCACAGAGAAGTCCAGAAATTTGATTTAATTGGTCAAATTTGAACCAGGAAGTCCAACCCTAGAGCAGAAGCTCTTCACCAAAAATCCCATTGGCAAGACAGATGGGTGTGACAATTCATGCATGTTCCTGAAGAGAAATCACCCACAGCTTTGTTTTAGAAGACCAGAACTGTTGCGCTGGTCCCTCCCCTTTTTATTTTCACTCAAGCTATTGAATTACAGTGGGGATCAAATATAGGCTTAAGGCACAGAAGCCACAGACTGAATAGCTATACAGTCCTCCACCTTTTTAAAACAAATACAGTTCATTCTCCTTTGCATGTCACTTGAAAAAAGTAATATTAAAGCCATCTTACCAAGATTGTCCTTTGTAAATTAGAGTTAACACTACTGAACATCAATTTACCAACTATTGTTGCAATAGTAGGAAAGACAAGGGCTCCACACAAAATTCGGGTAGCAGAGACATGATCTGCTAAAGGATTAGCCTCAGCTGGAATTCGAGGAACAGGACAACCAATCCCTAAAGAAAAAACAAAGTGCATTAGTGCTAATAAATAAGAAGAGCAAGAATATCTTCAAACATTTCTTAAAAAGCATGTTATGGACTTTCTACGAGATCAATTGGGCATGCACTTTACAACCACCATTCAGGGCCTTACCTGGAAATATACTATTCAAAATTTGTAGTTTATTTGAGTATTTGCGCCATAGTCTAAGCACGTAGTCCTCCCAGCGAATCATCTTGCCTAATATCAGCATGACAGGAATAGTAGGAAGTCCAATTAAAAGAAATAAAGGATCAGCTCTCTCCATAACATCCAGACCTTCTTTATGGCCTACCACCTGTGAAACAGATAGCATTTGCTAGAATCATTTCCTTATCTAATGAAATGTTGCATGTTTGACCTCAGTTCATTTTTAAAAAATGCTTTCAAAAGAATATAGATTAAAAAAAAAAGAATATAGAAATTAAAACTTTTAAAAATAAGCTGGAAAGCTGTCAGTCCTGATTTATTCTTTTTTTTTTTGAGACAGAGTCTCACTCTGTTGCCCTGGCTAGAGTGCCGTGGCATCAGCCTCGCTCACAGCAACCTCAAACTCCTGGGCTCAGGCGATCCTTCTGCCTCAGCCTCCCAAGTAGCTGGGACTACAGGCATG
>CAUYPO010091737.1:0-20511 GCA_963574435.1 Cheirogaleus major | reverse complement strand
GCTCTGCAAAAAGTCTCTGCTGTGGTTTCAATGTTTGTGTCCCTCCAAAATTCATGTTGAAACTTAATCTCCAATTCCACCATATTAAGAGATGGGAACTTTAGGAGGTAATTAGGTCATGAGGGCTCCTCCTTCATGAACGGAATTAAGGCATTTATGAAAGAGGCTTCACACAGGATTTGTTCCTTTTTGCCTTTCCACTTTCCACCGGAGGACACAGTTCTCAAGGCACTATCTTGGAAGCAGAGACCAGGCCCTCACCAGACACTGAATCTCTGGGGCCCTGATCTTGGACTTCCCAGCCTCCAGAACTGTGAGAGATAAATTTCCATTATTTAAAAATTACCCAGTTTGTGGTATTCTGTTATAACAACGCAAACGGACTAAGATAGCCTCTAAAGCAGGAACACATGAAGATGGCACTGCTCTTGCCCCCCTCTCAGGAGAGCTGAAGGGAGCACGGACAACCAATGGACTGTGGGGCAGGCAGAGGTGAACTCTCCCAAGGGTGGTTCCCACACCTACACCAATGGCTTCCACCTCTAGAGAGAGCCACATCTATTTCTTGCCTCTGAAACATATCCATCTGGATACCCCAAAGCACCTCAACATGTTCAAAACCATAAGCATTATCCTCCCATGCTCTCTTAAATGCCCCAGGCCTGAAAGCACTTCTTCCCCTTATATACTTGATCTTGGCTTACCAAGACATTCTCCCTAAATATCAGGTGGTGCCGCTCCCTTCACCCTCCTGGCTACTGCTAATCCTGATGTTCTGTGTTAAACACACACTTGGACTGTGTGTATAAATGCACGTTAAAAACGCAGATGCCCATGTGCCATTTATGGATTGCTTAATGAGCGCAAGCTCCATGCTGACTCTCTATAGACACTACCATGTTCAGAGTCATAACAACTCAGAGACAAGTGTTATTAGCCCACCCCAGGTGAAAGTGAAGCTTGGAGGAGAGGCTAAGTAATGTGCCCAAGGTGAAAGCTTTTCAAGAGCAGAAGCAGGGTGTGACATCGCTCAATGTGCCAGTTGGACTCAATGTCCATGATCTTAACCCTTTCCTCATTTCCTTAACCCTTCCTCTCATTATTGTAATAGATTTCTAAGTTTCCTTGCCCCTCCACATTGACTTCAGAATGGCTTTTCTAAAACACTTACCTAGCCAATTGTGCCATTCCCTCTGCTTAAACACTTCTACAGGCTCTCCCCTGTCTATTGTGGCACAAGTTGAAACTTCTTTTCCTGATAATCAAGGCCACTTATCAGATGGTCCTATCTACCTTTTTGGCCTTGTTTCCATTACTTCTGACAAATCTTCAAACAAACTATTTATTAATATTTTTCTGATTTTGCACACAATTTTCTTTTGTGCCCGAAATGGTCTTTGTCTAGCAAATTCCTACATCCTACATGATCTAGTTCAAATAGGCCTAGTCCAAATGAATTTATGGTGAAAAAAAATCAGAACACTGGTTCCCTGTGGAGAGGAGTGTCAGGGACTGACTAGGAAGAACCAAGAAGGAACTTCCTGCGGTGACAGTAATGTTCTGTATCTTGACAAGAAGGTATGTATTGGGGGCTGGAGGTAGTCTTCAAATAATACAAATAAGATTTCTTCACTTCATTGTAAACTTTCCTTCAAATGAAACAAGTATCGAGCTCTAGTTAATAACATGTATGCTGCAGTGATTAGGGGTGAAGGGTACTGATGACAGCAACTTACCGTGAAATGTATTTAAAAAGACACATTAGCGGACGAATAAAGGAATGGATAGACATGTAATAAACATGAATCTAGGAGGTGAGTGTATGGTTGTTGACCATAAAATTTCTTCAGGCTTCTTAAGTGTTTGGGAGGTGATTAGGTCACTCAGGCTCCCCTCGTGAATGGAATTGGGGCCCTTATAAAAGAGACCCCAGAAAGCTACCTTGTCCTTCCACCATGTGAGGACGCAGAGAAGGCATCACCTACCAAACAGGAAGAGGGCACTCACCAGACACCGAATCTACCACCGCCTTCATCTTGCACTTCCCAGCCTCCAGATTGCTGCTGTTTATAAACTGCCCAGTTTATAGTATTTTGTTAGAGCAGCGAGAATGGGCTAAGTCACTGGCCAAGACGCCAACCACGTGGGCTAGAGACCACTCCTTGTATTCTACACAATTTCCCAGGTCCTCTGAAGGGACTGGGGCATAGAAAGAAGGGGGAGAGGGGGAGAAGAAGTAGAACTACTAGGGCAAAGCCTAAAGGTGACATGACCCCTGAAATTTGAAGGGACCGAGAGGGGAGCAGTGAGGTAACCACCTCTGGCCGTGGGGAAATTCCAGGGAAGGGAGTCAAGGATGATCACCAGGACCTAGAAGAGGGAGGAGAGAGGCTATAAGGATAGGAGTGGCAAGATCGGGAGGCCCTGGCGCCCACCCTGCCCTCGGAAGGGTCCCAAGCTGGAGGGGTTGACTGACTGGGAAGGTGCAAGGCCCAAGGCAGGGGCCCGGGGATCTGGGGGTGGGGGAAGTAAGGGTGGAGTGGAAAGAGGGGGAATTTAGGGGAATCCGTGAGCCCCCGTGGGGTGGGGAGGCCCGGAAGGTCACATCTTTGAACTGATGGCCCGAGGCCGGAAGGGGCCAAACAAAAGGAAAGGGCTGGTCCTAAGCGGTGGATGGAGCAATGGGCTCCCCGCTGGGCCAAGGAGACGCCTGAGCACGACTCTCCCCTCAACCCAGTGCCCACTCTCCCTTCCAGGTTCCGTTCTGCTTCTCCAAACCTGGGCTGGATCTTCCAGACGCCGCCGCGGCCACCCATACCCTGCGCAGACATAGACCAAAGCAACAATGCCTCAAGAAGGCGCGGAAAGGTGGTAGCCAATCAGAGGTTGAGGGCGAGTCCGGCGTTTCGAAACGCAGCCAACCAAAGAGAGAGAATCAGGAGTGACGCGAGCTCTCCGGCCCATTCAGAGCTGAGAGCGATGGCATACGCTACGCTACGCAACAAGAACTCTAACCAATCGCCGCTGGAGTCTCCCAGCAAATCGGAAGTCTCGCTTCCCCTGACGCAGAAGTTGATTGGTCCGTTTTCAGAACTTGCCTGCCAATTTTGGAAGGTGAGTAAAAGACGTTTCCTTAGCAACCTAGATCCCGCCCACGCTCTCTCAGTCTGGCGAGACACAAGGCGGAGGGCGGTGGGGGGGGGGGCAAGCTTAAAGGGCCAGGTACGTAGTAAGCGAAGAGATCGGACCCTTGGTTTCCAAGTGGAGTCGGACCCCGATCACAGTAATAGGAGAAGCAATAAAACAAGCTAGAGGGAATCCCATCACGCGGGAATTCCCATCTCGCGAAGAAACGGAGACTCGGAAAGCTTAGGCAGCTTGGTGAGGGTCACGCGCCTGTAAGTACCGGAGCGGAGATTTGAACCCGCACTTCTGAGCCCTGTCTAGACATAAGCTGCCTTTTTGGGATACGAGGCAGCCAGAAGGATAGACCCAGACTTGAAATCTGGAGATCTGGGTTCTTCACACAGTCACCAGGGAAGAAAAGAAAGCCAGCTCTCTTGATAAAAATCCTTCCAGTCCGGCCACTCGGGGTCACCAGCATCACCCGGCACAGGGCGATCCTACTCCCTGGGACTTCTCATCCTTAAAATGGAATGTCGTGAACTTCTTGTAAGAAAACGCATATTCAAAGGAGCCTGGGCTCCCCATTACCCACTCTTAGCAGTCCGGCAGCAAGTCTTGACGGCCCTTCCACCAAAATGCATCTCAAATCCACCCATGTCTCCCCATCTCCACTAGCCCGGCCCCCCTTGGAGATGCCACCACTCCTCTGCTGGGTGACAGCAGCATCCTCCCTAGGCTTTGTCCTGCCACCCTTGCTTTCCATCATAATCCCTCCTCCAAACCGCAAAGTGCTCATCTCAAAACATAAGTCAAAGCATGCCACCCATCTCATTACAAATGTTCAAAGTCATCTCAACACTCTTATAATTAAAAAATAGAAATTAAAAGTAAAACATCTTTATTGTGCCCACAAAGCCCTATATAATGTGGCTCCTACTTGTGTCTCTATTAAAAGCACAGACTCACTCAGTGGAATTCCAGCACTTTGGGAGGCCAAGGCAGAAGGATCATCGCTCAAGGCCAGGAGTTTGAGACCAGCCTGGACAACAGAGCAAGACCCTGTCTCTACAAAAAAAATTTAAAAATAGTAGGGTGTGGTGGTGCGTACATGTAGTCCCAGCTACTTAGGACTCAGGAGGTTGAGGCAGGAGGATCACCTGAGCCCAGGACTTCAAGGCTGCAGTAAGCTATGATCTTGCCACTGAACTCCAGCCTGGGCAACAGCAAGACCCTGTGTCAAAACAAACAAACAACAACAACAACAAGAAAAAACTCCCAAGCACAGAATCTATAGCCAGGCTGCCTGGTTTCAAATTCCCGCTGTGCCGCTGACTAGCTCTGTGACCTCCGGCAAGTCCGTTTGGTCATTTCTGAAATAAGGATTAAAGGAGTTAGTATTATTCAATTAAAATGGACCTTCCTTTTATAAAATGTACTTGGTACTTAGTACTCCCCCAAACTGTCAAGAGCATAAAAAACAAGGAAAGACCAAGAAACAGCCACAGATCAAAAGAAACCAAGGAGACAGGATAACTGAATACAGCAAGACATTCTGGATTGGATCCTAGAACAAGAAACAAAGGACATTTAGTGTAAAAACCAGTAAAACCCTAATAAAGCATGGAATTTACTTCATAATTCTGTTGGTTTCTTAGTTGTGACAAATGTACCACGAAGTGTAAGATGGTACCATTAGGGGAAGTTGAGTCATGAGTGTGTGGGAACTCACTGTATTATCTTTGTAACATTTGTAAATATAAAAGTATTCCAAAGTAAAACATTTTTTAAATAGAACTGTTTCTCTCTTTGCTGATTCCTTTCTAGTCCCTCAAACACTATGCTTGTTCTACCCTCAGAGGCTGTTCCCCCCACCAGGAATATTCAACTTCCAGGTCTTCTGGCACCTTCCACAACAGCCTTTCCTAACCACCTTACCTAAAATATCCCCTCCCCCCAGTGTCTCTACATCCCCTAGTCCAGATTTCACATCTCCAGGTACTTATTCTTATAGAAAATGTACTGTTTACCGGCTGGGCATGGTGGCTCATACCTGTAATCCTAGCACTCTGGGAGGCCGAGGTAGGCAAATTGTTTGAGCTCAGGAGTTTGAGACCAGCCTGAGCAACAGCGAGACCCCGTCTCTACTAAAAAGAGAAAGAAATTAGCTGGACAACTAAAAATATATAGAAAAAATTTGCTGGGCATGGTGGTGCATGTCTGTAGTCCCAGCTACTCAGGAGGCTGAGGCAGAAGAATCGCTTGAGCCCAGGAGTTTGAGGTTGCTGTGAGCTAGGCTGATGCTACGGTACTCTAGCCTGGGCAACAGAGTGAGACTCTGTCTCCAAAAAAAAAAAAAATATGAGTAAAATGTTCTGTTTATGTTCTTTCTGTCTCCCTCACAAGTATGCAAGTTCCTGAGAGTAGGGCTGTATCTATCTCGTCCCCAGTGCACAGCCCGGAACCCAGCACATAGTAGGCACTGTATAACTATTTCTTAAATGACTGGATATAAGAATGACAATTGCTTCTCAATAAACTACTACCATGACTACCAACAATAAATATATGTCCCTTATTCAGGCTAGTTGTAGTCCAGACTCTCTGTTTACCTTAAATATGTGATATCACAATAACCTCACAAAAGCCTGGATGGTAATATTAGCCCCATTTCTCAGATGGAGAAACTGAGGCATAGAGACCAGAAGGACCTAGGGGCGCAATGCCAGTCAAAGCCAGAGCACAGAGTGGAATACAGCCCCTGGAATTGCTAAGACCCAGACCATCTACTATGCCCTCTGCCCTAGAGGGTGTCCAAATTTCCAGATTTCACCACCTAAGACGTCCTTTTAGTCCTAAAGAATCGTCCTGGGGGCACGGACAGAAGAAAGAAAGAGAACGGAAGAGGGCTGGGAGCCTGGACTCCTGGATCTGAGACGAAGGGCCTGGAGGTCCAGACCCCCGGGTCTGAGGGAGGAGGGGCTGGGCCCGGAGCAGGGGTGCGGGGAGGTGAGGGCAGTGCGCCCAGAGACGCCGGCCGCAGGGCCAGTCCGCGGCCCGCGCTCCTTCCGCAGCTCCGCGCGCCCCGAGCCACGCCCCGTTTCCAAAGCCCCGCCCTCTTTCCTCCTGGGCCCCTCCCCCACTTTCCAGGGCTCTGGAAGGATCCAGGGGAAGTTGCTAGAAGACACCTCAGAGACCCCTCTAGAGATGGAACAGCTAAAGGACGGGGCTGAGCCCGAAAGGTGAGAGAAACAGAGACCTCCTCAGGGGGGACAGAGACCCAGACAGAGGAAGGGACGCAGAATCTCAGAGGGAGAGAGTTGAACAGACCCAGAGTATAAAAAAAAAAAAAAAAAAATCGCTCAGGCATCATCACATAGAAACAGAATCTTAGAGCATCTTGGTGACAGAGTTGGGTGAGATATTTAGAAATAGAGAGAGAGCTAGAAACAGATATTCATTCGTCAAACAGAGAAACTTCCAGAATGAACCAGGAGACTCGAAGATGCCAGAGACAGCCATAGGGCTAGAGGAATAATGTCGGTCCACAGTTTTTGAACATTTACCAGCCCTTTAGCACGCACCGTTGGCACCACTGAAGGCCACCTTTGGGTATGAAAAACTAGGGTTCGGGATGGGAAAATGACTTGCCCAGCGACACACCGCGAGCAAGACAGCAGGAGTTGAAACTCAGTTCTGTCTGATGCTGAAGGCGACAGTTGTCCGCCTCTCTGGAAGGAGGCACAGGTGGACACGAACGAGAAAGAGAGGAAGCGTGGGGAGGTCAGAGGTGGACAGACTGAGGAGGCTGCAGACCTCCAGGGCAGCCATGCAGCAATAAAGGAAGAAATGCAGAGATGGTAAGACCCACGGACCTGTCTTGCTGTCATTCTAGGAACAACCTGTCCCTGCCATCACCTGGAGCTGAGCCGTGGCCCTCCGCACCCATCCCAGCCCTGGCAGCCTCGCTCCTGGGTGCCCCAGACCCTGCCCACCTGGGGCTCCCGGAGAGCCTGGCCTCTGTTACTGTGCCCGTCCGTCTGGACACCCTCTCCTGCCTCCTGCACAGTGCCCTGCTGGGGGCTTACACCCTCCAGCAGTCCCTTCCCTCCTGTCCCTGCTGCCCCCAGGCATGCCACACCCAGCCAGGCACAGCCAGGAGGCCTCCCAGGGGGCGCGGGGGGTGGGAAGTCCGACATAGGCCAGGCTGGGGCCAGAGACAGCAGCGATGGGGACCTGGGAGAGCTGAGCAGGCAGAGAGCGACTGGGCAGGGGGCCCTGGGGCTGGCCCCAAGACCCCACCCAGAATGCCACCAACACTGCCTGCCCAGGATGGGAAGAAGGAAGCCCAAGGTGGAGAATCACCCCTGGACGCTCCGCCTGCTGCCGAGGACTGGGAGACAGAGTACTAGGATGCTGGAGGGTCCAGCACCCGGGACTCAGGTCCCCCAGGGGATTTTCCTGGAGCCCAGAGTGACATTAGCCCTGTCTGAGGTACCCCAAGAAACATCCTGTCCCCATTCTTCCCCGCTCCCCCGAACCATGGCCTCAGAAGTAAGTCCTTTAACTCACCTGGTGAGCCTCGACCTAAGTCACCTGACTCAGGATTCCAAACCAGAGAAAAACCCTGAACCTCACACTCATGCCCAAACCCGTGCCTGTCCCCCTGATGGCTCAACCTGGTTCCCAGCACCACCCCCAGCTACAACTACAGTCTTGACCTCATTCCTGATCCCCAGGGCTCCTCCAGCCCTATCCCCAACCCTGTTCCTAACCCAAAGCCACTGCCACCTGCCTGCCAGCCCGGCCCCCTCCCATTCTCAACACCAAATCCCAAGCCCACTCGTTCCCATTCTAGTCCCAGCCCCTGCCATGCCTGGGCCCGAACCCACCTTCTTTATCCTCATTCCCTATGTGCCTCAGCCCAACCCAGTCCTCGTCTTTAACTTCTCCTAAACTCCAGCCCCAAACAGCTCCATCCTCAACCCCTTTCTATCCCAGCCCCCCGCTGTGGCATCCCATGCCAACACCCCACAAACAGCCCCATTGGCCCAACGTGTTCAGACACCTGTAGCACCTCACCCCATTTCCTGCTCTTCAGGCAGGAAGCCCCAGTTGAACAATAAACAGATGGCTGTCCCTATGTCGCGTGTGTCTGTGTGTGTGCTTACAGGGCTCAGGTCAGCCCAGCCCAGCCGTGCTTTGAGCGAGGCTTAGGCAAAGGTGGTAGGGTCTGGGGAGGGTCACAGAGGGAGGCCAGGGAGCCCGGGGCTGGGGGCGGGGAGCCACCTGGATCCCTGCTTCAGCGAATTCCACTGGGGGCCTCTGCCACCACTGCATTTCTGCCTGCTGGAAGCTGCTGGGCCTCAGGGCCATTGTGTGGGGAGGCTTAAGGGATTTGGGGGACCCAAGGGTGCAGAGAGACCAGAAACCTGGCTCAGCTCAGTCTGCACAGAGGGGCCGAGGCAGAAGGAGGGCTTGGGGCAGGCTCCACCACTCAGGTAGGCACCGGGCATGGGCCCTGCTGCCTCCTCCTTCCCCAAGGGTCTGGGCTGCTTCCAGCTCCTTTCTCTCCCAGGGACCTGGTGGCCCAGCCCCTAGTCCCCTCCTCACCTAGGGCCTGAGGATTCAGGACCATTCCTTGCTCAGAGCCTAGAAGTCCAGGTCCCCAGCCCCTTCGTCCCTCTGATCCTTCCAGGTCCCCCAGGCCCCTTTCCCCAGGACCCAGGGATTCTGGAACCCAGCCCCTCCTCCCTCAGACCCAGGGGTCCAGGCCCCCAGCCCCCCTCCCGAGGACCCAGGGGTCCAGGCCCCCAGCCCCCCTCCCGAGGACCCAGGGGTCTGGGTGTCCTGCTCCTTCTCCCAGGAAACAGGTGTCCCAACCCCCAACCCCCTCCCCCCCAGTCCCTTCCTCTGCCAGGACCCGGAATCCAGCTGCCAACCCTGTCTCTCCCCTTCCCCACAGATCACCATGTACAGCTTCATGGGTGGTGGCCTCTTCTGTGCCTGGGTGGGGACCATCCTCCTGGTGGTGGCCACAGCAACGGACCACTGGATGCAGTACCGGCTGTCGGGGGCCTTCGCTCACCAGGGCCTGTGGCGGTACTGCCTGGGCGGCAAGTGCTACCTGCAGACAGAGAGCATCGGTGAGCCTCTGGCCAGGGTCTGGGCTGTGCAGGGCAGAACTTCGGGGCTGAAGAGCCACCTGTATCCCAGACAGAAAACCCTGTGGCTCAGAGAGGGAAAGGGACCAGCCTGAGGTCACTCAACATGGAAGGGGCAGAATTGGGGTCTCAGGGTTGTTTTCTAGTTGTCGTTACAGGGTGTACCAGTTTGGAGGTTAAGTCAAGAAGGTGGCATTTCCTGACACATAGAAGGTGTCAGGCATAGCAGTTGGGGCTGGGGTTGCCAGAACAGCATTTTCTAAATATCTGCTATGGACCAAGAACTATGTTAGGTACTGGGGGATACAGAAGCAAAAGGAGCCCTAAGTTTGCTAAATACTGGATGAAGTATTTTTTACTACTTAACTATGTGCCAAGCCATATTTTATATATATAGATATGTGTGTGTGTGTGTGTATATATATATATATATAGAAAGACAAAGAGGTAGATACATAGAGATATATAGCATATTATATGATGCATATCATATATTATATATTAATAAATTAATAATATATCTAATACATCATATTGCACTAAATATGTGATGAATTAATAAATTAATAATATATAATATATTATGTATATCTTATGCTAAATATTACATACTAAATTAACAATATATAATATATTATATATTACTGCTATTAATAGTAATAATAATAATAATATCTGGCATTTCTTGAGTGCTTACTATGCCCTATGTGCTATTCTGAGCAGTTTACATATATTAATTCTATTCCTTCTCCCAACAACACTAAAAGGGTGGTTCAATTGCATACAGGAAGAGAACGTGAGGTTTGACCTCAAAATTCAAACATTCTCTTGAGGGGTGAGAGGAGGAGCTGACCCTCCGGCACCCAGGCGTGACAGGCACCTGCAGGGATCTCCCCCGCCCAGTCCCACTGAACCAGCCTGAGGCTGCATGTTACCTGTTTGCCAACGAGGTAGACTGAGGCAGAGAGAAGATGAAAGGGTTGTCCCTGGCCGACAGCCTCAGAGCCCAGTCTGCCTGACTTCACCCACAGCTGTCTCATTTGTGACACTTCCACCTTTTCTCCTGCTTCAGACTGGGAACGCCCTGAGGGACAGATCTCAGCCACCTCCATATCTTGTCTCTGCTGGGGACTGGGGAGAGAGGGAGGCTTGGTAAGGGTCTTGGGTTCATTCCACATGCTCAGGACCACAAACACGAAAACCCTTGGGCATTTGTCGGCTTAACTTGCTCATCAACTGGGACTCACAAAAATTAAAGTTGGGGTCCTTAACTTGACTCCCAGGGGCCAAGCCCAACTTCCAATGGGTTTTATTGGGTCTGCCTGGTGTTTTTAAAGTTTCTGAATTAGTTAGCAGTATTTAAAAATCTGGCGATTTTTACATAAAAATATAGACTTGCAGCTTTGCAGCTCTTTTTTGTTTTTTATTTCAGCATATTATGGGGGTACAAATATTACGGTTACGTATATTGCCCATGCCACCTCTCCCTCCTCGAGGCAGAGCCTCAGGCATGACCATCCCCCAAACGTTGCACATCTCACTCATTATGTTTGTATATACCCAGCCCCTCCTCCCCAATCCCACTCGCCCGACACCCGACAAATGTTATTCCTATATGTCCACTTAGGTGTTGATCCGTTAATACCAATTTGCTGGTGAGTACATTGTAGCTCTTTTTGAAAAGAAAAGCCTGGCCAAGCACAGTGGCTCACGCCTGTAATTCTAGCACTTTGGGAGGCCAAGGGGGGAGTATTGCTTGAGGCCAGGAGTTCAAGACCAGCCTGAGCAAGACTGAGACACCATCGCTTCAAAAACAACAACAACAACAAAAAAAAACACTAGAAAAATTAGCCAGGTGTGTTGGCACACACCTGTAGTTCTAGCTACTTGGGAGATTGAGGCAGAAGATCATTTGAGCCCAGGAGTTACAGGTTTCAGTGAGCTATGATGACGCCACTGCACTCTAGCCAGGGCAACAGAGCAAGACCCTATCTCGAACAAACAACCAAAACCAAAAACAAAACAAAAAAGGAAAAAAAATCCAAATTTTGCATGCCCCAAGACAACAATTGGGTGTGAGCGGTGGCTACCCCTTCAAATGGGGTATACCAGTCACAGCCCCTTCAGGAGACAGAAACTGCACAGTAATTTGAATGGGGAAGGTTCTCTGTAGAGCTGAGAGGCAATACATTGACTATTGGTACCTGGGACGTACATGTCTAGTTCCTCCTTGTCTCCACCCCAGCTTGTTCCCCAGCAGATCCCCTGCCCTCGTTTGCAGCTGTCCCCAGCCCTCAAAGGCACTTGCATTTTCCACTCCTAGCATAATCCTAAGAAAGAAATAAGCTGTAACAAGCCCCGTAAGTCCTCCAGACTTTTAAATACCCAGAGATCTCTGAGTTTTCTAGGGCTGCCATAAGAAAGTGCCAGAGACTGGGGGGCTTAAACAACAGAAATGTTTTGTCTCATAGCTCTAGAAGCCAGAAGTCCAAGATCAAGGTGCTGCAGGATCGGCTCCTCCTGAGGGTTGTGAGGGAAACTCTGTTTCATGTCTCCCCCTCCACTGGTTTCTCGTGCTTTGCTGGTGATCTTTGGCGTTTAGTGGCTGGTAGATGTGTCACCTCTGTTTCCACCTTCATCACAGACCTTCCTCTTTCTGTGTGCATGTTTGTCTGTGTCCACACTTCCCTTTTTTATGTAAGGACACCAGTCATGGGATTAGAAGTCCACCTTGCTACAGCATGACCTTATCTTAACTAATTGCATTTGCAATGACCCTATCTCCAAATAAGGTGCCATTCTGAGACACAGGGAGTTACAACTTCAACATATAAATTTGGGGCACAAGGTGGCATAATTCGACCTGTAATAACATCCATGGAGAAACAGCCAGGAATTTTTCTCACTTAGGCTCGCCCAAAAGACTGCAATTTGCAAAGATCCTAGGTTTTTTTTTTTTTTTTTTTTTTGGGACAGAGTCTCACTCTGTTGCCCGGGCTACAGTGCCGTGGCGTCAGCCTAGCTCACAGCAACCTCAAACTCCTGGGCTCAAGCGATCCTTCTGCCTCAGCCTCCCGAGTAGCTGGGACTACAGGCATGTGCCACCATGCCTGGCTAATTATATATATATATTTTTAGTTTTCCAGCTAAATTCTTTCTATTTATTTTTTTAGTAGAGATGGGTTCTTGATCTTGCTCAGGCTGGTTTCGAACTCCTGACCTCGAGCAATCCTCCCGCCTCGGCCTCCCAGAGTGCTAGGATTACAGGCGTGAGTCACCGCGCCTGGCCATCCTAGGCTTTTTATAATACTTTTCAACGGCAGGTTCCAAGTTCTGCCTAACGTGTACAATTGCCCTGGGTGCTCCGAGAGATGGGATAGCCAAGGAGTTAAGAGTGTGGGCATTGGAGTTGGGGTTTCAACTCTGCCCTGCTTCTAATTACAGGGCCTCAGGCAAGTCACTTTACCTCTCTGAGCCTCAGTTTCATCACCTGAAAAATAAGACTTAAAATGGCACTTACAGCACAGGACTCGTGGAAGGAATACGATCGTACCTGGGAAGCGAACCTGGCATGTAGGGGGCAGTTGCGAAATGGAGGATGAAATTATGACTATTGTTGCCACGGCACCTCCTGAAGGGCCAGCCCTGAGCGGAGCACAGGGGAAGAGCGGTCCCTGGTGCTCAACATTCGTTCATCCAACATGTTTATTGAGCACTTATTATGTGCCAGGCTCTAGGTGCTGGGGATATGGCGATGAAAGAAATAGCAAGGCCCTTGTCCTCCCAGAATTTAGTGGGGAGCGACAGACATTTTCAATAAATATAGGACAGTTGTAGACATGAGCAAGAAGTATGAAGGAAATGGAAGAGAACAGTGCACAAGAGGATAGTGACTACCAGGAGGACATAAGCGATCAGCATTCATTGTTTCATTTATTTATTCATTCAACAAACATTTCTCCAGGCCGACGTGCAAACCAAACCTGTGGGCAGGGTGTTCATGAGATTCTGTCCTCAGGGGGCAGCCATCAGGCTAGACAAAAGAACCACACCCCAAGTTAAGGGGGGAAGATGATGCCTGAGGGGTGAAGGGATGCTTCCTAGAGGAGGGGTCTTGGGAGCTGGGCTTTGGAGGATGAGTAGGAGTTTGCCAGGTGAAGAAGAAGGCATTGGCAAAGAAGTGATGGGGGAACTGGGTGAGGGATATGGACAGGGGCAAGGCTTTTTCCTCCCAGAGGCAGCAGCATCCCTCACTGAGAGCAGGGCGGCATGGGAGTGACTGTGGGGTGCTCCCGCAGCGTACTGGAATGCCACCCGGGCCTTCATGATCCTGTCTGCCCTGTGTGCCACCTCCGGCATCATCATGGGCATCCTGGCCTTCGCTCAGCAGCCCACCTTCTCCCGCTTCTCCAGGCCCTTCTCTGCCGGCATCATATTCTTCACCTCAAGTGAGTGGGCCCACCCCTCCCCCACCCCTCCCCACCCTCCCCCACCCCTCCCCCACCCTCCCCCACCCCTCCCCCTTCTTACTCCCATTTCCAACAGCCCACCCCCACTCCAACTCTCAACTCCATCCCCACACCCCAAACCAATCTCATGACTATTTCTGGTCCCAGCCTATTCTGACACTAACTGGTGGATTGTGACTTAATTCTGGCACTAACACCCTTACTCAGCCCCGCAATCGGTGTCACACTCCACAGGTTAAGGGCACAGTTACCAATAAGATTGCCCCCTTCCTCAGACACAAGCTGCAAGTGGGGTCCGCAGGCTATCCACACTTTTGACCAATTGGCTACAAAGTTAGGGGTTCCCAAGACTCACTCAGGTTCAAAAATTTGCTGGAACAGTTTATGGAACTCAGGGAAGTGCTAGACTTACACCTACAGTTTTATCACAGAGGATACAACCTAGGACCAGGCAAATGAACGGGGAGAAGCCTGGGAGGGCCCCAAGTGCAGCACTTCCAGGCCCTCCCACTGTGGGACTAGGGGTCACCCGCCCAGCACACAGATGTGTTCACCAACAGGAGGCCCCATGAGCATCTGTGTCCAGGGTTTTTATTGGAGTTTCATTACACGGGCACGATTGAGGGAAGCATTGGCATCGACTGGGCTCAGTCTCCAGCTTCCCTCTGCTCCCCAGAGATTGGGCTGATATCAAGTGGCTCAAAGCCCCAACCCTCTAATCACATGGTTGGTCTTTCTGGTGACCAGTCCTCAGCCTGGGTCATCTCATCTCATTAACTCAGGTGTGGTCCAAAGGGCTCAAGAATAACAAAGACACTCCTATTACACAGGAAATTCCACGCCCTCAGACTCTCCCAGGAACCAGGGACAATGACCATTCAAATTCTTTATCATATAGCACAACCCTGCCCCATCCTGACCCCACCCCTACCCCATAACCATCTTTACTCCACTTTACTTCCAACTCCTCCTCCCCCGTCCCCACGCCCACACACCCCACTCCTACCCCTTTCTGCGACCTCACGCCCCACCCCATCTCCACCCCTACCCCGTCCCTGTGCCCACCCTCACCCTGCCGCCCTCTCTCCCCAGCCCTTTTTGTCTTGCTGGCCTTGGCCATTTACACTGGAGTCACCGTCAGCTTCCTCGGCCGCCGCTTCGGGGACTGGCGCTTTTCCTGGTCTTACATCCTGGGCTGGGTGGCCCTGCTCATGACCTTCTTCGCAGGTACTGGGGCCGGGAAGGTCAGTGCCTGGTGCAGGGCAGGCAGCATTTCAAGAGGGGAGACCCCACTGGTGTCCCACACGGAACCCACGGCACTGGGGCGGAGGCAGACCCCAAGCCCGAGCAGGCTGGGGACGTGGGTCCCAAGGAGAAAGGGACTGTGGCGCTGGGGTCTCTTGTGGGGGCAAACAGGGGTCAGGAAGGCCCTGGGGGGCCAACTGTGATCTCTTGTCACACAGGGATTTTCTACATGTGTGCCTACCGGATGCATGAGTGCCGGCGCCTGTCCACTCCCCGCTGAGCCCCGACGTATCCCCAGCTTCATCTGGAAGTTAAAATGAGGTCACTGGAGAGGAGGGGGAGGGTCTAGAGGCCTGAAATCCTGGTTCCTGGGGGCGTGAGGGGGCTTGGGCCTGGACTCGGTGCGAGCCCCTGACTCCTGTGTCCTGAGAGGGAAGGAGGGAGATTGGAGCCTGGCAGGAGGGAGTCAAGGAGACCCAGGTCCCCATCTGCCAGGCGAGTTGTTAGAAAAATGGAATATCCATTAGAGAAATGTTTTGGGGTCAAATAAAACTGATGTGAAACTACTAAAGTATGAATCCTTGAGGGATCGGGGTGAGGAGAAAGAGCCGTGAGTGTGGTGGGTGTGGGGCAGGGTGCTATATTATGGAGGCCGGACCTTCCCAGTTCTTGGAGCCATGGGAACAGAGGTTAACCACAGAGCCCCTGCCCAAGAGTTAACCACAGTTCAGCTTCTAGGAAACCGATGCATAGGATGATAATGTAAATAAAAATATGTCTGAAAAAACCTCCCTGCCCACCCTCCCCCATCTCCAGCCAGCTCTCCGACCTCCTCTCCCCTCCCCTCCTGGGATGGGCCCCTCCAGCTAGAGGCACCAGAGCTCCAGCCTTCACCCCCAGCACCTGCCTCTTCACGCACTGTTCATGACCGTGACCTTGACCTTCTCTTCACGCACTCATTCATCAGTGCATTCAACAGACAGATGGCAGCTGCTGAGGTTTACTGATGTCTATCAAAATAGTAAGACTATTTGCAAAGTTGATTATAATAACAATGTTTATTACAGCCTATGTTAATAACTTATGTTAATAGAGGCTTATTCTCTAAAATAATATTTATTGGGGCCTCCTCAAATAACAATAATATTGTATTTATAGGGGCTTTCTCTAATAATAATGCCAATTGGAGGCTTCTCTAACAATTTATTGAAGCCTATTTATATAGAGGTATTTACCAAGGCTTATTTCAGCAATCATATTTATAGGGGCTTACTCTAGCAGTAATAATGATGTTATAATTATAACTCCAGACTCAGATCCTCAACTTACTCAACACTTCCACTTGAAAAGAAGAGGCAACTCAAATTTCACGTCTAAAAATAAGTTCCCGATCTCTCTTGCACACACCCAAGTGCTCTTCCCACGGCCCGCCCCACCTTAGGAAATGACACCTCCGTTTTTATCCAGCTACTCAAGCCAACAACCCTGGGATCATCCTCAGTTTCTTTCTTTCTGTCACATCCCACATCTGATCCATCAGCAAACACCTTAAAGACGTATCCAGAACTTGACTCCTTGCTCATCCACAGTCGTCATTCACCTGCCTTATTGCCATGGCCTCCTAAGTGGCCTCCCTGCTTCCCCCCACCCCCTACAGCATGCACCCTGCACAGCTGCCGGGAGGGAGTTTTGTTAAAACATGATTCAAATCATGTCACTCCTCTGCTCAGAGCCCCCCAGTGGTTCTCATCTCACATAAAAAGCTGAAGTTCATCCAAGTTGTGCGAAATGTCACACGCTCTGGCACCCACTGACTCTCTGACTTCAGGTCAGGGGTCTCCAAGATCACCCTCAGGTTGGATGATTCACTAGAAGGATTCACAGAGCTCTGCAAAGCTGTTATTATTACTTTTTTTTTGAGACAGAGTCTCACTCTGTTGCCCGGGCTACAGTGCCGTGGCGTTAGCCGAGCTCACCGCAACCTCCAACTCCTGGGCTCAAGCGATCCTCCTGCCTCAGCCTCCCAAGTAGCTGGGAATACAGGCACGCACCACCATGCCCAGCTAACTGTTCTATTTTCAGTAGAGACAGGGTCTTGCTCTTGCTCAGGCTGGTCTTGAACCCCTGAGCTCAACGATCTTCCCGCCTCAGCCTCCCAGAGTGCTGGGATTATAGGCGTGAGCACCGAGCTCGGCCCCAGGCAAATAATTTTAGAAATGTGTTACAATCCAAAACTACTCCAGGTTTTTACTTTTGTGTTTCTAAATCATAATCCTTCCAGAAAAGTAACCAGACAAAAATTATGCTTTTAAGCAAAACCATCCACACAACCATGCATCCCCACAATGGCTCCACTCAGGCCGAGCCGTCACCAGAGGCGGCAGAGCCTGGGTGTGCAACAGGGACAGGACCTCGCAGCCACACTGACGCAGACGGAGCTCAGACACTGCTCCAGTGACCTCAGCGCCACGCCGTGATTTAGAGTCATGTTTACACTCTGACACACTCACTGCTCTGAGACTTTGGCACTCTGACTCGTTCAGATGCAAGACAGAACCAAAGGCGCATTCTCAGACTCATTTAAATGCCCAAGTTCATTTAGTTCATTCTTGATGTGGGTAGAAAATCTAGCAAGAGAAATAAACTTGTTGGCAGGTTGTCCTTAAATAAAAAGTTCAGATTGGCCAGGCGCGGTGGCTCGTGCCTGTAATCCCAGCACTCTGGGAGGCCGAGGCGGGCAGATCACTTGAGCTTAGGAGTTCAAAACCAGCCTGAGGAAGAGCAAGACCCCATCCCTACTAAAAATAGAAACAAATTAAATGGCCAACTAAAAATATATAGAAAAAAATTAGCTGGGCATGGTGGTGCATGCCTGTAGTCCTAGCTACTTGGGAGGCTGAGGCAGGAAGATTGCTTGAGCCCAGGAGTTTGAGGTTGCTGTGAGCTAGGCTGACGCCATGGCACTCTAGCCCGGGCAACAGAGCGAGACTCTATCAAAAAAATAAAAAAACAAAAATAAAAAGTCAGATGGTGCAGATACAAAACTCGAAGGGCGCCGTGGGCTGGCCACGCGGCTCAGGCAGCAGCATCAATAAGCTGTTAGCAGAGGGGCCGGGCTCTTTGTGACAGGGACCCACCGCAGGGCCTGTCTAGGTTGCATGGCACCAGGACCAGGTTGTCAGGGGGATTTTTCTTTTTATTCTGTCAGCTTTTGGATTTATATAATTTAGAAAATGAAAACCACACCATTCACCCCGGGGCACAGTTCACAGCCACACAGCTGTCGGGAGTGTCTGACCCCTACCGGCCTTGTCCCCTCCGAGGACGGGGGCTGACCGTCCCCATGCAGGGCGAGCTCCAGCCTCTCGGGGGCGGGGGGACCAGCCTGTGCCGCCTGTGCGAGTTCTGCTCAGAGGAGGACGGGACATGGGGCAGGTGCCTTCTGAGTACCTCGTAGACGTGGTAGAGGTTGCAGCCCTCGTCCGGCCAGTAGTGGTGGCACTGCCTGACGCCGTTCTCCGTGAGGGGGGCCAGCATGACGATGACTGTGCAGCCGCTCTCCCACACCATCTGCAGACAGAGAGAGGCCACGGCCACGGCGTGACTGCCCGAGTCGCCACGTGGCACGTGAGATGGCTGCGCTCAGAGACACAGCCTGCGTTTATTCCAGTCGCAGGAAGCTTGTTTCATTTTCATGAGACACATTTTCTTTGCAGCTGCTGGTGCCACTCCGAAGACACTGGCCCCACAGTTTGCATGTTCCATGAAATATTTTTTAAAAAAAAATCTAGTGAATTCATTCCACAGCATTTAAAACCTCCTCAGGTCCCTGTCCGGCTGTTTGACTTAACTTTTGAACTATAAAGGGAACTTTCCGTAACGCGGCGCAAGACGGACCGCGGGCAGGCTGACGCTGCATGAACGCGTCCGCCCCACGTGGCGGGAAGTGCGATCGGCGGACAGCCCCGTTTTCTGGGGGTCTCCATTATTTTGCACGAGCAGAGAGGCACGTCGCTCTGCGGAGCTGCCGTCCTATTAGGAGCAGGCACTAGAAGGTTTCTTTTCAAAGTACAGAACAGAAAGCAACATGCTGCTGCTGGAATTTCACTTGCTCACACCAAGCTATTGCAAGCCGATGCAAATCACAGCAGATCCCAAACTAATGTACTGATTTGTAACAGCCGCGTTGAGAACAGCTCCCAGACACGACTGACACGTGAACGCACGCCCAAACATGCAGCCGTGACGGAGACACGAAGTCCTCCAGCCGTGCTGCTTTCCTGACCCAACTCGCAGCTTTGTGGCTGTCAACCTACGTGTTCATACTTGCGGTGTAATTGCTCAGAACCATTAATTCCGTGGGGCGCACCGATGTAGCATCTGTGGACTTTTATTAGCATGTTAAATTATAGAGTGAAGAGGGGTCTACTCTTCCCGCGATGGGTTGCATTGACTTCACAGAAATATTTACAAGCGACCGCATTTGCATGTAAATTTGGTGCCCAAGAGAGCTTCTATTTGTTTTAAATACAGATATAAAAATCCAGCTAAGGTCTGGTTATTTAAAGAGTACACACATCCCAAATACAGAACGCTTTCTCATCATGGTTCAAGTTATTAAATCCTCCTTTAAATTATGTTTTTAAAATCAGACACGTGCACGGTGTTCTCCTCCTTTAATACTGATCGATATTCCCACGTGGTCCACGTCCCTAAGCCACCTCACTGTGCGTCATTTATGTCGGAATCTGACGGGAGCTGCTGGCGTATTTACAAAACACCCACAGATACAAGTGAATTGTGCCCGAACACGCACATTTCCTTTTTCCTTGGTGCCGACCCAGCGAGACGAGAATTCAGAACGTGCTTCTCGCGTTAAGCTTCTCAGGCGCCCAGACCTGCTCCGCCAGCCCGCACTTTCCTCACGTGACGACTTAATGTGCCTTTAGGAGGCAGAGCAACTCATCGAGGCCATTATGAAAATGAGGGAAAACACAGACTTTATGAGTGCAATAAAAACACAATGATCTCGACCGTAAACTAATCATCCGGCGCTCTGCCCCTGCCGCCCGAGTGTGACATTACGGGGCCCCGCGCCCGTGGAGGGTCCTTGAGGGAGGGCGGCCGCTCTCATTGGCGCCGGTCACCAGGCCCGTCATGGGCCTCCGCGCTCTCTGAAGACTTGGTCAAGATTAAATCCAGACGAAACTTAATTTAAACAAACAATCCCAAACGCACCCAGTGGAGTAGTATTTCTTTTTAGGTCACTGTGTGCAAAGGCAGAGAGGGGAATTCACTAAACCAGGCAAACGGGCAGCCCAATCAGGCGCCGATATCATGAGCCGTTCATGGATCCGGATCCGAGAGCATCATCGCGGGTCCCAACTCTGCACGCAGCCGCCCACCCGGGAGGGAACCCGGCACTCGACGTCCTGTTCCCGTCCCGGGCCGTGGAGCCCGGGCAGCTTCACCCAGAACATGCGGGAAAGTTTTCTTTTTGAGACAGAGTC
>CAUYPO010091735.1:0-23048 GCA_963574435.1 Cheirogaleus major | reverse complement strand
CAAAGGAAAGATATGCTGTGCCTTTGCCAACTTCGGTCTGATACTCGCCAATTTTTTTCAGTAAAATCGACTGTCTCTATATAAACTCAAAATACATGGAGTATAGATGGACTTTTAATAACAATACTTTGTAGAATGATCGTGATTTTAAGTAGAAATTCTTTTTTTTTTTTTGACACAGAGTCTCACTCTGTTGCCCGGGCTAGAGTGCCGTGGCGTCAGCCTAGCTCATAGCAACCTCAAACTCTTGGGCTCAAGCAATCCTCCTGCCTCAGCCTCCCGAGTAGCTGGGACTACAGGCATGTGCCACCATGCCCGGCTAATTTTTTCTATATATTTTAAGTTGTCCAGATAATTTCTTTCTATTTTTTTTAGTAGAGACAGGGTCTCGCTCTTGCTCAGGCTGGTCTCGGACTCCTGAGCTCAAACGATCCTCCCGCCTCAGCCTCCCATAGTGCTAGGATTACAGGCGTGAGCCACTGTGCCCAGCCGAAATTCTTTTCTTTTTTTCTTCTTTGCCATTTTCATGCCAATATCTTTTTATCAGACAATACAGTGGAACAGATTCTGAGGTGAGAATCATTAAACAGTGAACCTGCTTCAGTTCTCCCTGTCTGTCGTAGAACCCTGGATGTGTCCTCATAAAATGAGGAATTTGGACTAAAATAAGTGCTTCTCAAGCTCTAACGTGCATGTGAATCTCCTGGGTGTTGACAAGATGCAGTTTCCTGTTCACTGGGCCTGGCGCAGGCCTGAGATTCTCTCCCTTTCCAACAAGCTCCCGGGTGCCGGAGATGCTGCTGGTGCAGGGTCACACTCCACACAGGTCCCATAATGCTGTAAGCTTTAATGGTCACCAGATAAGGAAAAGCATTATGTCAACAGTTGAGAATGGAAAGTGTTTATTTTAGAAAATAAATACAGCTTTACTTTTCTGTTTATAAAAGTAATACATGCTTGTCATGGTGGCTCATGCCTATTTTCCTAGCACTTTGGGAGGCTGAGGCAGGACGATTGCTTGAGGCCAGGAGTTTGAGACCAGCCTGAGCAAGAGCGAGACCCTGTCTCTACAAAAAAATAGAAAAATTAGCCGGGCGTTGTGGCGCATGCCTGAAGTCCCAGCTACTTGGGAGGCTGAGGCAGGAGGATCACTTGAGGCCAGGAGTTTGGGGCTGCAGTGAGCTATGATGATGCCACTGCACTCCAGCTTGGGTGACAGAAAAAGACCCTGTCTCAAAAAAAACACACACACACATTTTTTTTTCAAAAAATATCACACAATATGTAAAGTGCAATGAAGTGAAAATCAGCCCGAGTTAAATACCACTCAAACTTATGTGCTTTCTTTTCACTTGGTTGTGAAGAATATAAATGCTAAGTTTCAGTATTCATGTTGTATTACCTTCTCTTTTCAAATCAGATCTTGACACTGGTATCTTTTTCAATTTGCTGCCAATCACTTGGGCATTAACTGATTCAAATTCACTTCCTTTGACTACAGTAGATTTGTTCCTGCACCATCTGATCTCAAGTCGCTCATTGCTGGGTTCAGAAGAGGGAGTGGATGACTTTTCAGTCAACCCAGCCATGCCGAATTGACCTGAGGGTGTCTAAAAAGAGAAAAGAGCTCAGTGAATACAGACGGCAAGTCTTAAAGTCAGAGTTAAGACTCACCAAGAGCTGATGATCAACAGAGGGTTCTGTAAATGAATTCATCTTTTGGGAATGACTTATGTCATAATAATAGTTGATTAAGGAGGAAATTTTGTCTGGTTCCTCTGCACTTTCTTCAGTGATAATTAATGTTAAACCTATTTGAGAGTACCTGAAATTATTGCAATAATAACAAGACAGCCTTAAGATCTTTTTGGTTATTAAAAACATATATATGACATTTTAAGAACTCAATTAGAATTTATTGAAATATACAACTATTAGATATAAGATTATATATTCTAAATATCAAATTAACTTCATTATTTATATGTTTTCTTTGTCTCCTCTAAGCAGCCACAATTCCTAATTTAGCATCCAATAAAGAAATCATAATTGCAAATTTATGATATTTTTATATTTTATAGCTTAAGAAAAACTTCAAACTGTATATAGATTTATAGAAATATCTATATCAATATTCACAAAACCAGGCAAATAAAAATACTGTCAATGTGTAGATAACCATGTGTTAAGAGAATGGTCAGTTTGAAATCATGCCATGAGTAACTCAACTAGCTAGCACAGCTGTTAAATACACGGCGGGTAAGTTCACATTTTAGATGAATGATACCATGATTTTAAGTACCAAAACTTAGGTTTAAAAAAAGTTTCTGAAATACACAGATTTCTACCTCACAGAGGGCTCTGAAAATACTTTAATCTTTGGGATTTAACATGTCATAATCATCACTAATTATTCTTTGCTTTTGTCCTAAATTGCCCTTGAACACTATGCTTTTAGAAACCCTGGGTTATTTGTTATTTAATCATAACCTTCTTATTATAAAAGTCATACATGTTCATTGCAGAAAGTTCTTCAAAATGCAATAAAATATAAATAAAATAAAAATAATAGTCAATGTCACTATCCAGAAATAATCATTGTTAGCAGTCTAATGACCCCTTTACACACTGTATTAGTTTCCCAGGGCTACCAGAACAAATTACCACAATTAAAACAACAGAAGTTTATTTTCTCACAGTCCAGGAGGCCAGGAGTCTGAAATTAAGGTGTCAGCAGGGCTGGTTCCTGGGAGAATCTGTTCCATGCACCTCTCCTAGCTTCTGGTGGTTGCCAGCAACGTACAAGCAGCTGGCTTATAGACACATCATTCCAATCTCTGCCTCCCTCATCACATTCTCTGTGTGTCTTTTCTTTGAGGACATTGGACCTGTGACCCACCCTAATCCAGCATGACTTCATCTCAGCTAATTACCTCTGCAAAGATCCTGTTTCCAAATAAGGTCATATTCTGAGGTTCTGGGTGGACATGAATTTTGGGAGGACACTTATTCAACCCACCATACACAATATAATATATATTTGTATAATTACAACAAGGGGATCATATTTTATATATAGCTTAGTTCTCTTTTTGGTTAGGATATCGTAAGTCTCCCTATGTCTTTCAAAAATAAGATTTTAAATTTTTGTAGAGTGTTTCATCATGAATATCACATCATTTACATAGCCAACCTGCTACTTCAGAAATTCAGATGGTTCCCATTCTTTTCTATTATAAATGGCTCTGATGAATATACATGTACCTAAATCCTTGAATTTATCTCAGCTTATTTCCTTAGTATAAATTCTTTTGAGTTGAATTATTAGATTAAGGAGTATGAGCATTTTAAAGGCTCAGGAAAATTTTTGTTGAATCTCAGAGATTGTATCCATTTACTGTTACCAGCGAGAGAGGAGAGAGAGCATTAAAGTTTTTGGAATGTTTGACAAGTGAATAGGCACAAAAAATGACATCTCTTCCTTTGTACTTACATTTTTATGTAAAGTTGCATCTTTTTCTGTTTGTTTATTGGCCATTTATGTATCCTTTTTTGAGTTATCAGTTCAGGCCTTGTATCTACTTTTAAATTTTTTCTTCTCTCTCCAACTATCAGTATTTATTTCTTACTGTCTCACTGAGGAATACATGTTCACGCCTCTTAGAATTTGCTGTGAGCTAAGTTAATAGGTAAGTTAATGGCCCTGTTCCCATTCTTGGGCCACCTCTGACCCGTGCACAGAGGTCTACCAGCACCTTCATTCATGTCATCATGGCCGGCACGTCTCTCTCCCTTCTAAGACTTTGAGCACTTTGGGGCAATGTCCATGTCTTACTCATGTTTTCGAGTCTTCAGCAACTAGCACAGGCAATAAATATGCATTCAACTGAATTGTTAGATTATGATCTGGAAAGGTTCACAATATCTTGTTAAGATAGAAACCGCTAAATAAGGGCTTATCAAATAAGGATAGACTCTAAAGGGGACTCTGGATAAAGTGCGTAGGATTTAACCCATGAATGTTGTAGTTCTCTAAACTTTTAGAAGTAGTAATTTTTCTCTCCCATATTTCTCAGCTATCTCTGAGATAAGTGAGACTGTGGGCAACATTGTCTAGACAGGCAAAGTGTTAGCAATAATAAGCATAATAATTATAATCATAGTAATGGAATAAAGACATTAAAGTATTGAGATCGGAATGAGTTGCCGTTGTCAACATTTTAAATTTTATATCGTTTCCATTGAAATAATTGACTGTACTTGCAATAAATATAGCACAAATGTGTGCAACTTGTAGATTTTGGAATAAATTCCTATTTAGCATTCAACTATGAAGAACAGTCTAACTCTATTTGAAAAATACTTTGAAAAGCCCTGGTGAAAAGTTTCCACCAAACCTAGAAACAAATGGGTTATAAA
Organism: Cheirogaleus major; assembly: GCA_963574435.1. Lineage (NCBI taxonomy): Eukaryota > Metazoa > Chordata > Mammalia > Primates > Cheirogaleidae > Cheirogaleus > Cheirogaleus major. The sequence continues at coordinate 18,629 of CAUYPO010091735.1, read as the reverse complement.
ACAGAATTAGAAAAGTTATGAGAGAGAACTCTTGAACACTGCATTAGCTCCAAGAAACTTTTCATAAACATCTTTATAAGCATTACTATCTGGTCAGATTTATTTTCACATGGATATTAAAACAAGCTGTTGCCACGGGTGGGCTCTCTGTTCTGATCCCTATTCTGCCCCAGATGTCCTTTATCCTGGTCCCCACCCTTGCTTTACCCCTCTCCTGTGCCCTCAAAATGCCACCCGCCCTAAAGAACCCAGTCCAACCCTGTTTCCTGAGTTCTGAATGTCTCCCCGTTGCAACCAGAAGAGCCCTTATCTGCCCTCTCTGGCTCCATTACACACTGGTTTTGACTTTCATCACGCATAGTAATTGTGCAATGTGTTCTAGCTATTTGTGAGCAATGTATTTTCCCTCTATAGCTTGTAAGCATCTAAAGAACGGAATGAACCCGGGAGCCATATGTAAATACTCACATATTATTTGTGACAATGGCTGTCACAGTTAACATGCGAAGGGCATACCCCTTGACCCTTTTGAGATTGAAATAATTTTCTAGGAATACTGGAGACCTGGCATTTCTGGACTTCCAACAGCCTGCCCCCTTTTAAAGTTGTGAGGACACTCTTTTATTATAAAGCTCTGCCCAGACCCTCTCTCTGATACACGTCGTGTAAATGCCGCGCGCACGTGCATGTGCGCCTGAGTGTGCGCGTGCCCGCGCGTGCAGCGGGGAGCGGCCTGGGTGCCCGGGGCTTGGAGGGAGAGAGCGCACCGAGTGGCCTCCGGGCTGCTTTCATCCTCGTCCCTAACGTCTCCATCTGGTGTGCGTTAAGGCTTATTTTGTGGAAGGTGCTTCTGGGCTCTTCGGAGGGGAAGGCAACCAACCTCCTCCCAGCACAGCGGACCGAGGAGAGGTGAGGGCGCTTTCGAGCGTGGGCATGTCACCCGACACATGGATCCTGTACCTGCCGAATTAAAGATGAGCCGACTGGGGGCAATGTCCAGGGCGCAACCCAGACCGGGCCGGAGTCCGCGGGCGCGGAGGCTGGAGGGGCGCAACAGGGTCTGGGAGGAGGGAGAGAAAGGAAGGCCACTTGGCGGGCTTTGTTTTTGATTCGGGCAGAAGCAGAGCCAGATTGCGAACGCGAAGCCAACCGGAGCGCTCCCGCGCGCTAATTGGAAGGGGAAGGGAGTGACTCGGGTTACACCAGCGCGACCTTCCCTCCCGGTAACTGCTAACTTGTAGCTTTAAAAGGAAGTGACATGAGTGGGGAGAGACGTCAGCTGAGGACCACTTTTTTTTTTTTTTTCTTCCCGAAGGGTCCACCCCATGGGTGGAGTCTCGCCTTTTCTCCCCGGTGTTGGCTGACTTGCAGCCCCATAAACTAGTGGCAGTCTGCGCCCGGCGGCTCCGTCTCAGGTTCTGGCTGCCAAGTCCATGTGCCCGGGGCTGCCAGGAAGGAGGTAGGTGCTGCTCGCGCCGGGCCCTGGCACCTTCCCGCTGGGTGTGGCCGCGGCTCGCATCTCTCCTGCCTCCCTTCTCCTCCCCGCGCCGGCCGTGCGGGCTTCGCGGGCGGCGGGGAGGGCAGGGCGGGCGGCGGGAAGGGCTCGGCTGCTCCGCGGGACCTCCGCGGCTTTGTGCGCGGCGCCCGCGCCCCTCCGGGTGGTGATTTCCAGCCGCTCCCCTCGGCCTGATGCGCCCGCGCGCCACCCTCCCGGGTGCAGCGTCTCCTCTGCCAGCGATGAGGCTGGGGAGCATGTTCTGTTACATGCTGCGCTCTTTTGTGTCATGCAACATGTTCTTCCGTCTCTGACGTTTCTATGGCAACCACAAAAATACTACACGAAATGGAGCAGCCCTGATAGAAATGGATTTATCTGTCTTTCGTTTCTGGTTTGCGGCTTGCTGCTCTCGTGGCTGCTCGGGCTTGCGAGAACCCGGCGTGGCTTTGCGGCTACCCCTCCTCACTTGCATTTTGGTTTTTCCCTATGGCGGGAGGGGTGGGGGAGGGGAGTTGTCAAGGAAACAGGCATTTGTAATTACCTCTTTATTTACCTAATGTTCCACCTCGGCATTCTCCATCATATCTAGGAATTAAAGAAGGAATACTTTGTTGTTTATGTAAGAATTCAGTGTCTGGTCTTTTTTTTTTAGGAAACCTAAACACTTCTCAAGATGTGATACTGACCCTGTGACCAGGCTGAGGGGAAGTGACACTTAATGCTTTATGGGGGTGAGATCCTTGGAATAAAGTTTTAGAGAATGTTTGAGAATTCACACTGGTAAAAAGGTACTGTCTGCCCGGCTTTGCCTGGAAGTCTCAGTATTTATCAGATGGGTCTTGGCTTTGGTCTGAACTTAGCGTCATATTGAAGCTCAACAAGTATGAGTAACAAATGGTCACTACCCAGTAGGATTCTCAATTTCCATTTTTGTGCCTTGTCTTAGATGGTGTTCCCACGCTATTCACTCTCATTAAGGTGAGAGCTGATGGACTTTTCCTGTTTCAAACCTGTGGATCAACCTGTCTGTGCTTATTACTCAACCACCTTCAGCTGGAAAAGAAGGAGCTTGAGAGAAGGGAGAAAGTGTGTGTGCCTATGTGTGTGTACATGTGTGTGCATGTGCATGTGTGTTTAGGCAACGGTGAAAATGGCAGAGAGAATGGGGGCAAATCAAAAGTCCTAAGTTAGAACTATTAATACTAAATCTTCTGAATGTTCTTCATGGGGAGAAAAAAATTGATTTTCAGAAAAAAGTATGAGATGAGAGAAAATGATTATCTATCTAGGAATAAGCAAAGTTGAATGTAATTAGAATCAAGTAACACATCTCTTCAAAGACATAGTCCCAATGGGCCTATTAGCAGGTACCAGTTGAATTGATGCTTTTATTCAGTACATATAAGGAAATGTTTGTTGGAGGACACCATTCTTTTCATGGGCATCCCAGATTACCAAATTAGCCTTTACAAGATCGATCAGTAGTAATCCCATGCTTGATTCTTAAAATTTTCTGTAATTTTGGTTAAGGTTTGTGAAGGTCACTTAGCCCTCATGATACCTTCCAGCTATTAAAGCCAAAAACATTACTTAGAAACCTCAGAGTAACCGTGCCCTGTAGAAGCAGGAAGAAGTGGTTTTAATGAGGTTTGTTCCCTGAGCTCCTCATCTAGAAGTGCTATCATCAATGTCTTATAAAACTTACTATGATGCAAGAGAGTCTTAAGTATTTCAGATAAAAAACTTATCTGAAAATGGGGGTTAAGTAGCGTGCACCAAACTAGAGCTAAACGGAGTAAAGAGAACAATTTAAAGGGCATAAAACATAGAAAAGTATTACTAAAAAGAATGTGACACATTTTGGAAACTCCATGCTAGTACACACAGAGAAATGGTTGGATTGTAGGTTTTGATGTTTGCAAAGAGTTCTGAAGGCAGTCATGCTAAGTTCCTGTTTTTCCAGCCTGAAAATTGTCCTCAAGGATGTAGATTTACCACATGACCTTCCAAAGCAGCCTGACAGCGAGTAAGAGAACGTCCAGGGTTGGGGGTACCCTTGAGTTTCCAGATCTGGGAATTTCACAACAAAAACCCTAATTGAATGGAATTTAAAGGAGAAGTAGCAAGAATCCTTTGGAAGTATAGAAAGAAAGAAAGAAAGAAAGAAAGAAAGAAAGAAAGAAAGAAAGAAAGAAAGAAAGAGAGGGAGGGAGGGAGGGAGGGAGGGAGGGAGGGAGGGAGGGAAAGAAAGAAAAAGAAAGAAAGAAAGAAAGAAAGAAAGAAAGAAAGAAAGAAAGAAAGAAAGAAAGAAAGAAAGGAAGGAAGGAAGGAAGAAAGAAAAGAAAAGAAAAGAAAGAAAAAGAAAGAAAGAAAGAAAGAAAGAAAGAAACCCTCAACCAACCAAACAAAACCCACTTTCCGACATCCAGATGCTGAGTAGAGGTTAAAATAATCAGCAGCCTTGACCCGGGGGAGGGACTTGGAGCTAAGAATGTGGAGTGAATGTAGGGTCCCATGAAAGAGGCTGACTAGAGGTAACACCAACAAAGTCACTTCTAGAGTGACAGTCATCATGGTATTGGGATTTCACTGTCTACAAGGCTCTGAACTGGGTACTGGGAAGCTGGGGAAGAAGGCAGCAGTTGTAGGCTGTGCTCTCGAGTTTAAAGCCCTCCAAACGGGTGGCAAAATGTGTGATGAGCACACAGCTGGGGAGAAGGTGAGAGCAAGTGAAGGGGATGTGGAAGGGGATGCAGTTAGTCTGAGACAAAGGCTAGCAGGAAGGGCTTGAAGATGACATTGACGTTTTGGAGGAGAGGAGGCAGACGATTCAAGGGGAGAAGGTGACGGTGTCCCAGATAGCAGAGATGGATGATAAGAAATGGATCTTGGTTCAGGGTTCTTATTATAAGCAGGGAGAAGTCAGTCTTTGGTGTAGAATAGAGCAGGTATACTCTGTACTGGCTGAAAGAATAAGAAGTAGATGTAAAGGACAGAATTTTCTTACAAATCAGGGCAAGAAAGATTGTTAGAAGAAGAATAGAAAGTAGAATCCTTTCTCATCCAATTTTTTTAACTGAAGCTCAAAAACTAAAGGCCGGACTTAAACCCGACTTTAAACAAGTAAGACATTGGGGGAGAGGGAACCCCAAACTCACTACAATGCCATCCTAATAATTCCTACCATTGGCTTTGCTTTGAATTGTGGGACGCTCAGATGAGGGTGTGGTAAACATAATACACTTTGTGTGATCGGCTACATTCTGAAAAGGAGGTCTGATGGGTATGGGAAGAAGCTGAATTCACATTTCTAAATGGTTTTTAACATCTAAATATTTGGAGAAACATATGTGATGAAGCTTGGCTTAATAATCGTCTAACATCCGCCAGAGCCTGGGTAACTAATTCGTCGGTCTTTGTCTAAGACAGTGAATTAGTTTGGAACGTAGAGTTGGAGCTCTGAAATCTGGCTTCACGTATGGGTTGGAGAAGGTCTGCAGTCACTGCCAAGGCTGTGTGAAAAAGAGGAAGCTTAAAGCATGTACCCGTTCTTTCAACAAATACTTCTTGTGTATCTATTATGTGTCGGGCTATGGATGCAACCGTGAGCAGAACAAGATACAGTTTCAGTAGTTACAGATTTCAAATATCTGAAGGGTTTTCAAGGAAGATCCTGTGACTGGCTGATTTCCATTTTCTTCTAATGACTGAATAAGAGGAAATATCTTAAAATAGGAGCAACTTTTGTTGAACATTATCTAACCTGTCCTCTTCCAAGATGTATTGGATTCGCAAAGATTTCCTACCTTTTTCATTTTTGTCTTTATTTTGTTCCTTCTATCTGGTTTGCTGTACTTCTTCCTTTGACCCTAAGTCCTACCTTTCAGTCACCATCCATCCATCCATTCATTCATACAGGCACACATCCATCTGTCATCCATCCGTCCATTCATTCATCTGTTCAAAAATAGTGTTGAAACTATGTCTCAGGCACTATATATTATGGATATAGCAATAATAGGAAACCAGTTCTGCCCTAAACAAGCTCAGGAACTAACAGGGAAACAGATGTGGAAGCAGCCCCTGAAACCAGGGCGTATTATTACTTTGGATCCAGGTGTTTATTGGCTGTGACACTGGACACGTATTTCACCGAACAGCTTTCTACGTAGCCTGTGCTGGGCAGGCAGGGAGTGAGTGGTTAGCTGTTGACTACTGTCTGTCTCATAATTGTCTTGTATCTTCCATGTTGGTTGAGCATAAGGATGGTAAACATTGGTTAATTAAGTAAATGGGAAGAAGTGGGGTTTGTGACCCCGGAGATAAAGCGGAATAGAAGGCTTGTGTGTCCTCTTTCTGAAAGAACAAGCTGAGTGAGATCGTCTCTCATGGGTCCCCTCACAGAGAGTTACTTATAGATTTCCAGGGGACTATAGCTCCCCCTCCAGATGGGCTCAAAGGATAGCATTTTAAAAAGGAAAAACCCCTACCTGCATCAAACTATGTGCCCATTGGGTCACTGAATACCCTCATGTCCTTCAGAACTTGTTTCCCATAACACGTTGCAAGTCTATGTCTTGTTCTGACAAAAACAAGTGGGTTTCAATCCCTTACAGCTTTCAGCCCTCTTATAAAGGAATAGCAGTTGTCAACGGAAAAAAGCCAGACTCTGTAAAATAATTTTAAAGAGGTTTATTCTGAGCCAAATTTGAGGGCCATGACCCGGAGGCACTCCCAGGAGGCCATGAGCAGTGGACTCGGATGTGACTGGGTTACAGTTTGGTTTTTATACATTTTAGGGAGACAGGGGTTACAGGTAAAGTCATAAATCAATATGTGGGAGGCATACATGGGTTTGGCCCAAAAAGGTGGGACATCTCGAAGGGCAGGGCAGGGGGGGTGCTTACAGGTTATAGGTGGGTTTAAAGATTCTTTGGATTGTAATTGGTTAAAGACTTGAAGCTTTGGAATGTTTTAACATAATGTTATCAGAGATAAGCTACAGGACATAGATTTGTTGTGCAAATTGAGGACCTGCAGGTCTGTCTTGCATGCCCTTAGGCCTGTAAATGGGTTGCAAAGGATGTCTCCAGGAAGGGAGGGGGGCATGAAGAGACCTGTCTGACCTTCCTCCTCCTGGCAGACAATTTAATTTTAGGATATTCCTTTGGCCACAGGGGGTCCATTCAATCAGCCAGTGGGGAGGGGTGAGCATTTTAGTTCACAAGATCAAGCACTAAAAATGGTGATATTTTACATCGCATTCATGAAACCTTTCACACTATGTCCTAGTTTTCCAGAATGCAATTCTGGTCTCATACCTAGGTTACAAATGATTTCCAAGCAAACCCAATATCCCCTGGGATTCCTCTGACTGAAATTAAATCACATTAACATTAAAACTCAAAGTTACTGTCAAGGTTAAGGCTTCAGATGCCAACAAAGCCCAGGCAGGTAATGTAAATGAATAAGGTGAGGTAAGTCTCCTAAGACTGCTTAGAACTGGGAGGACACATGCAGTCTGAAGAGGTTAGGTGCTGCTCAGCTCCAGCCAACTTCCCCATGCAAGAATGCCAAATCTACAGTTGCCAAAGCATCTCACTTAATCCAGATTTTAGGTAAAATTTCCCAATTTTTAAACATGATAGACATCTGGATTACTCTGATTGTAAGCATGCATGCAAATACGCTCCCCTCCACTTCCATCTAAACATACTCTGAATATAATATAATTTTTATAATAATAACATTTCAGTAATTTCAATAACGTTAGGACAAAGGCATTTGTCCTGACAAAAGTATTAGAGTTGAATCGGAGCGTTGTCTCTCTGAAGTCCCCATTCACACATCTTTTCTGACCTGAGCAAAGGGGCTGATCAGCTAAATAGTCTCATTCCACAGATAAAAACACTAAGTCAGTGCTCCAGACCCAAGGATGAGGTTGGAAACTCCAGATGTGCATGTTTCAGCACAGTTGGAAACAGGGACCAAGGCTCACCTGAGGTCAGCAGAAGGGATTATTGGTTTTGCAGCTAGAAATTACAAGTCAGAATCCAAATTGAATAGTGAATCCAAATTGTATAGTGTCCTTTTCAGTGGAGTCATCAGAGAGGATAGGCAGAACAGAAATGTAAAAATCCAAGACCCAAGGGGTTGGGAGTAGGAAAAAATGTACGCCGAAGTAACTGAGGACTATGCCACCTTGTTTTGGGCTGGCTTAGTCTTGGCTGGTAATTGTCTTTAATTAAAAATACACAAACTTCAGCATAGAAAAGGAGGGTGGAGTGATTTCCAAGGGGCAGAAACTGAATATAGGAATGCACTGTGAGGAGAAGCTAAAGCTAAGCTCTTGACAGGAAAGGTGAACAGATGAAGAAACAGAGGTAGCAGTTTTGCCTGACGAACACAGCCAGGGTTTCAACACCTGCTCCCAGATGGCAGCCATAGCCTCAGGCCACAACGTGCTGGAGAACAGGAATTGGGCCACCCTGAGTAAAACCAGAAGCAGAAAATACACTGCTTGTCCATGAAGAGGAGCCAAAATATCTTCACTCATCTGCCCAAAGCATGAAAACAGAGCCACCCACACAGGTCCACACCTAAATCTGCCCAGCATGCAGAGCCCTGCTAGAGGTGTGCTATCTAGGCAGTGTGCATATCCCACGTCAAAACAGTTGAGATCTGGTTCAGTGAGGGTGTGCCCAGGAAGCTGGGGCAATAGCAACCACAAAATTCCCCACAAGAAGGGATCTACAACCCTGAAGGAATCCACAACCCCATATCATATTTATATGATAAAATATCCATGAAAGATAATTCCCAAAGAATAAGAAACTACAAAAAATATGAAATCTATGAGGAAATTCAGCACAATCCCAACAAATTGGAGAATTCCAAACCAGAGAAAGATGGAAATTTTCTCTAGAAACTGCCAGAGCAATCTGAAGACTAAAATAAGAAACTTAAAATCTTCAAAGACATTAATGCATTTAACAAATATTTATTGGCCTGTTCCAGGCCAGGCATTATCCTAAGCGCTGAGAATATAGAAGTAAATAAGGCAAAATCCCTACATTCAAGGAGTTGATATTTTGAGATTAAAAACAGGCAAATAATAGCAAATAAACATATAATAAATGTCAGGCAGATAAGTGCCATAAAGAAAATTAAGAAGAGTAACAGCCTAGACTAGAGAAAGATGGATAGAAGGGGAGAAAGTGTGCTCCACGTAAAGGGAAGTACAAGGGACCTGCTAATGGGGATGCAAAATGGCCAGCCCAGCTGGAAAGAAGGAGGCAGAGCAGAAGATCAGGTTGGAGGGATAAGAGCTAGATCATGTGGGGCCTTGCAATCTTTAGTAAAAATCGCAGATTTTATTCCAGATGTGGTGAGAAGCAATTGGAGGGTTTCAGTAGGGGAGTGGTAAGAGTCTCCTTTCTAATTTTAAAAGATCACTCTGTCTACTATCATGGTGGATTAACTGGGTGAGAGCGACAAGACTCAAGAGAGGAAGCAGAAAGATCAGTTAGGAGGCCTGAAACTAAAGGTGAGTCTCACAAGGAGAAAAGTGGTCAGATTGGAGGTGAGGAGAAGGCTTAGATTCCATTTGTTTTGGGGACAATCAACAGGGCCTACTATTAGATCGAATGCCAGTTTGTGGGAAAAAGAAGACTCAAGAATTACTCCTAGGTTTGGAGCCTCAGCAACTAGACAAATAGACTGTTTCCTGATCTAGGTAGATGGGAAGAAGAGTAGATTTAGAGGAGGTAACCATGAATTCAGTTTTGCATATGTTAGATTCTAGATGCCTGGGACATTTAAAACTAGTTTATTAAATAATGTGAGCTAGTTTAACACAGATGTCTTCCCTGTCCCTTAATGATATCTTAGAACCCATAATTTTCCAGTCACTTTAAATTATTAAAAACATTCAGGCCACCCCTCTTAAAACACTCAGCTCTCCTAGTAGCCAGTCTTACGCCCACTGACTCAGCATTGGGAGGAAGTACTGTCTGTGTCTCCTTCCTGCACACTGGCCATGCATGTTGTTATAGTTCCCACTGCGCTAAGGCTGGGAGGATGGATTTGGGACATGCAATTTCCCTCCTCTGTTAGTGGTAGGGCCTTTTCTCTGAGAACCTGAGACTGACTGTTCTTTGATGTCATCTAGGGCAAATACCCAAATGTCTTATAGAATAAATACATATTTGAGTTCTTCAAAGGAATCTGCAAGAGCTTGACCAATTCTGAGGGCTCCACAGCATAGACCCAGTGTGGGAGTATCAACTCTAGTCTTGCCTGTTCCAGAGCCTCTTAGCTCCCTCCCCAGCAATACATTTCATAGCCTGCACTACAGATGTGCCCTCACAGAGTAGGCCACCCACGTGAGTGATGTACCACCAAGAAGACTCAAGCCTGGATGTCTTTTGCACTGTCCACTGAACCCTCAGTAAGCTCAAGCATCCTTGTCACCAAAAAAAACCAAAAAAGGACACTGAGCATTGCTATCTCTCTACGACTTTATTTTCCTTCTATTTAAATAGGCACAAAACAAATCAACAAATCCAATAAGCAGATAATTCAATCAGGGGATGAGTTACCACACATCCTTTCTCAGACATGTCCCTAATCTCTGTAAGAAAATCTCAAAGTCCTTCTCATTTGCCTTCAGAAAATAATGTACTGTCTCTTCCTCTCCCACAACACCATTCCTTAGTTAACTACTCACAACTCTAAAGATTGACTTAAATCTCCTTCCCCTTACAGCTGTTTGTTTATCTAGGCTTGGGAAAAGGGTGCTGTTTGGGATAGGAGAGCTTTTGGCTGTCATCTGTTAAAGCCTGAGAGCAGCACCTCTGCATTGCACAACTCCAAGAATATTTTCCCAATGTATTCTGGAGTTGGGCAATGCTGCAGCCCTTCCTGAGGATTTGTCTCACCTCAGTTTGGTGAAGAGAGAAATGGGAAGTCACAATCTCTTTTCTTCAGCTTTGTGATCCTACTTGTCAATTTAGGGATAACAGGAAAAGTCCCACTCAACATCCTGTCCCCCATCAAAGCATATACTGTATATCAAAAGCAATTAAATATTTGAGTCTGAAGGTAGAAATCAGGTGAAGAATAAATTTGACAGCAATCAGCATATAAATAACACTTTAAACTACTGGAATAAATTAGATCACCAAAGATGTGTGTAAAGATAAGAGTGTTAAGGATTAAGCTCAGGAACACCAGTTCTATGGAAGAAGAGAAATATCTAAGTACATAGAGAAGGAGTGAGCAGGGAGAAAAAAGGAAAATGAGGAAAGAGGGATCTCACAGAACTCAAGGGAAGAATGTATTATATTTCAACATGCAAAGAATCAACAAATGCATCAAAAACTGCTAAGAAGTAAAGTTTTGGACTAAGAATTGACAATGAATTTTGCAAAATGCTGGAGCCCCAGTGGCACAATCAGTTAGCACACAGTACTTGTATAAATTTTGCAAAATGAAGGCCATTAGTAATAACCTTGATAAGATAGGAGGAAAAAAAAGCCTAATCGGAGGGGTTAAGGAGATAAAATTTTAACAGGTAAAGCAGCTGATAAAAGCATATCGCAGCTAGTATACCATGAAAGGCCACCGAAGGCTGGAGCTCCTATAGTTTGTGGCTTACTTAATGGGTAACAAGAAAGACTACCCATCAAAAAAAGACAAAACAAGATAATACATATTTTAGAGATAGTTTGAAGAAAGAACAGACAGATATTAAAAAGAATCAAACTGAAATCTGAAGACTGAAAAATGGTTATTGAAATTGAAATGATAGTATATTAACATTTATAGTTCTATACCTATATATAAATAATAGTTAAGTATTATATTAATCATAGTTTAAAAGAGAGTGAACTGGAAGCTAGAACTGAGGTACTCAGAATAGTACACAGAGAAGAAGAGAGTGAAAATATTTAAAAGAAGAACAGGAATAAAATGAGGTCAAATGAAATAGGAATTAGATAAGAGAGAATTCAGAGAATATTTTAACAGATAATAATGGATAATATTCCAGAAGAAAAGACATATAAGTCTTCCAATCAAAAGGGTTCACTGAGATCTGATATTATTAATAGATAACTTGAAAACAGACATATACATGCTAAACACACACACATACACTCACATGTGCCAAACTCGGCATAGTAAACTGACAAACGGGCATAAAAAGAAAATCATAAAGACAACCAGAGAAGCAGATTACCTGCAAGGAATCATGTGAACACTAGACTTCCCATTAGCAATAATATGTGCCAGAATACAATAGAACAATATCATCAAAGGACTGACGGAAAATAACTATAAACCCATATGACACAACCAGCCAAATTATCACTTATGAGAGAGAATGAAATGAAGTCATTTTCATATATTCAAGAATGTAGAAGGTCACTAAACACAGATCCTCAGTGAAAGAGTTATTGAAGGGACATACTTCAGTGCAAATAAAACTCAAAAAGGAATTAGAACCAGGGAATGTATGTAAAAAAATAAGCTGACAAAACATGATGGTAAATCTAAAACATGAGCTGTAAAGAAGAAAAAGGGAAGGGAGAAAAGAGGAAAAGAAGAAGGAAGAAAAGAAAGGGAAGGAGAAAGTGAAGTAGAAGGAGAAATTTATTAGTGTAAAGCATTAGAAAAAAATAACTTAGTGACAAGGCTGGTAATTGTGGATGAAGTTAATCTGACAAAAGGATAGAAGTACTGATTAACTTTTCAATTTGTTAAAATATATATATTTGAACATTTAGGCCAGAAAAAAGCCAACTGTTAATATAATAGAAATGCAACATACATCTTCTGAACCCATAGGGAAAATAAAAGAAAATCAGAAAATTATATTCATCCAAAAGAAAGCAAGAAAAGAGAAAACATGAAAGCAAATAAAAAGCAATTTTTTAAAATGGAGGTCCAAAAAAAAATCTAAATATGTCACTTAACACAATACAATAATGAGTTACACTCAGATGTAATAATAAAAGAGTTAGAAATTGGCACTTCTTTACATGCACATATGGAAGCAAATTCATCACTGACCGGGCACGTGGGAGGGCAGAGGAAGGGATTCCACCTAATGGGGGAAATGCACACTGTCTGCGGGGTGGGCTTGTAGCTTTGACTCGAGCCCTGCAAAGGCAATTTATGTGACCAGAGCATTTGTACTCCCATAATATTCTGAAATTAAAAAAAACAAAAACTGTTTTTTCAATAGTACATAACTTAGGCAATTTATATTAATACAAAAATAAAGTTATTTACATCCTGAGGTTTAAGAAAAAAGAAAAGAGAAATTTTTAAATTTTTCTATGAAAAGTATAAGAAAAATAGCTAAATTCTATTAAGAAATATACCTAAAATATGGTGACACACAGAAAAATTGAAATAAAGGAATTTTAAAACATATCAAGCAATTAACAACAAAACAAAATCTGATAAACTGTTAAAATATGAGATAAAATAGAAGACAAAGAATGACATTCCACATTAATAGAGGAAATTTTTAACAGAGACTATGTAATAATCACGGCCTTACAGCATAGCCTTAGAAATACATAAAATAAAAACTGACAAAACAGCAAAGAAGAATTCAATACATTTACAATTAAATGGAGAGATTTTTATAATATGTATCTCATAAAATAAATAGGTAAAACAGACAAAAATTAGTAAGACTAGAGAAGTTTTGACACAATTTTAGACACAGAACCTTCCACCCAAGAAGCACAGATGGAAAACCTATTAATTTGATCACCAGCTCCATCAACTAAAGAGAGTCTCAAATACTTCCAAAACACATTTTTAACATAATATTAATCACATTTTCTGAGCACAAGGCAGCAACTTAGAAATAACAAAAAATAATATATATATTTAGAAACTAAAAAGCATACTTCTTTTTTTTTAATGCAGGATATTATGGGGGTACAAACATTTTGGTTACATGTAATGCATTTGCCTTGCCCAAGCCAGGGCCACAGGCCTGCCCTTCCCCCATACAGTGCACTCCACTTCCATTAGTTGTGAGTTTACCTGCCCTCACATCCCCACCTGACTGGCACCCGATGAGTATTACTACCACATGAGCACCTTAGTGTTGATCAGTTACTACATGTGGTGTATGTTTTTCCATCCTTATGATACCTCACTTCGAAGGACAGGCCCAAGCTCTATCCAGGAAACTATAAGAGGTGCTAGTTCACCATTGTTTTTTGTAGTTGAGTAGATTTCCATGGTATACATATACTACATTTTATTAATTCATTCATGTTTTGTTTTGATGGGCACTTGGGTTGTTTCCATATCTTTGCATTTGTGAATTGTGCTGCTATAAACATTCGAGTGCAGATGACTTTATTATGGAATATCTTTGTTTCCTTTGGGTAGATGCCTCATAGTGGCATTGCTGGATCAAATGGTATTTCTATTTTTAGCTCTTTGAGGTATCTCCAAGAATCTATGTCAATTCTTGTTATCAGTCCTTTATCGGATGTGTGGAAAGCAAATATTTTCTCCCATTCTGTAGACTGTCTATTTGCTCTAATAGTAGTTTCCTTGGCTGTGCAGAAGCTGATTAATTTGATCAGGTCCCATTTGTTTATTTATTTTTTTGCTGCTGTGATTTAAAAAGCATACTTCTAAATAATCAACAGGTTACAGAGGAAATTGTGAGAGAAAGTAAAGAATATATAGAAATAAGTGAGAGTAAAATCATTACGTATCAAAACACTTAGGATACAGCAAAATATCATTTAGAGAGAAATTAGAGTAAATGGTTTTAGTAGAAAGCATTCATTATCAAAAATAGATGAACTAAACATTGAGCTCAAGATGGCAAAAAAGAAAGGGAATAATCCCAAAAGTAGAGCACAATAATAAAAATATAAGCAAACCTTAATGAAATAAAAAATATCTTAAAGTAATCAACAAAAATTTATTTTTTGAAAAAAATTTTAAATAGAGAAAAGGAAAAGAACAAATGATACTAGGAACAAAAAAGAAACTTACAGATACAGCAAAATTTCTTTAAAATCATAAAGAAATGCACTAAAAAATATATGGAAATACTACAAAATTAATATGTCGTTAGCCTAGCCAGATCACCCATTTTACCTGAGGATTTAACATTCCACATGACAGTCAGAAAAACCTTTTATCTTGAGGTAAACTTGGAGGGGTGTGGGGAGCAATGAAAAGAGAAAGGAAGAAAAAACAGAAGGAAGGAAGGGAGGGAGGGAGAGTTAGCCTTACCTGTTCTTAAAGTGATCGATAGTTCTGTTTAGCACTGGTGCCTAAAATAAAGCCTGAAGTCCATTTGCTCTAAATTGCTGACTTCCCAACAGAAACAATTTTTGTGCTGATTTTTACAAAGTTGATATGTACAAATGTGTAGTGACCCTTGCTGATATATAATCATGATAGGGAATTATTATTTTTCCACTGGTGAGAATAATCAGCAAACTAATTGTAACTTTATAGATTGTTCCCCTTAAATTCCTTCTATGTCTTTTATTCAGTGAGCCAGTTCTTCTGAAGACAAGGTTCCCTTGCAAGCACTGCAACTTAAGAAAGAAAAGAAAAATGTTTCTCAGCATTCAATTTGCCTTCAGTTTTTATTTGACAATACAATGCTTCAAAAAAACACAATGTGAGGAACCCAGAAATAAAACCATATAGCTATAACCAACTGATCTTTGACAAAGCAGACAAAAATATACACTAGGGGAAAGATGCCCAACTCAATAAATGGTGCTAGGAAAATCGAATAGCCACATGCAGAATAATTACACAGGACCCATATCTCTCACCATATACAAAAATTAACTCAAGATGGATTAAAGATTTAAATGTAAGGCACAAAACTAAAAATTCTAGAAGAAAACATAAGAAAAACTCTTCTACACATAGGCCTATGCAAACAATTTATCACTAAGACCCCAAAGGCAAATACAGCAGCAACTAAAATAAATAAATGAGACAATTAAATTAAAAACCTTCTGCACATCAAAGGAAATTGTCAACAGAGTATACAGGCAACCTACAGAATGAGAGAAAATATTCACAAACTATACATCTGACAAAGGACTAGTTTCCATAATCTATAAAGAACTCAAACAAAACAGCAAGAAAAAAAACAAACAACCCCATCAAGAAGTGGACAAAAGACATGAAGAGAAGTTTTTCAAAAGAAGATAGACAAATGGCCAAAAAACATATGAAAAAATGGTCAATATCACTAAACATCAGAGAAATGCAAATTAAAATCACAATCACAATAAGATACCACCTAACCCCTGTCAGAATGGTTATCACTAAAAAGTCAAAAAACAACAGATGCTGGCATGAATGCGGCAGAGAAAAAGGTATGCTTATATACTATTGGTGGAACTGAAAATTAGTACAATAATACAACAGTACAACAGTACTATGGAAAACAGTATGGAGATTCTTCAAAGAGCTAAAAGTAGACCTACCATTTGATCCAGCAATCCCACTACTGGATATCTACCCATAGGAAAAGAAATCGTTTTATAAAAAGACACCTGCACTCAAATGTTTACCACAGCACAATTCACAATTGCAAAGATATGGAATTAACTTAATTGCCCTTCAATTCATGAGTGGATAAAGAAAATGTGGTATATGTAGTATAGTATATTAGCATATATAGTGCGTGTATGTATACACACACACACAGACACACCACAGAGTACTACTCAGCCATAAAAAGGAATGAAATATGTCATTTGCAGCAACTGCATGGAATGGGAAACAATTATCCTAAGTGAAGTATCTCAGCAATAGGAAAACAAACACCACACGTTCTCAATAATAAGTGGGAGCTAAACGATGGGTGCACATGGGCACAAAGAGAAGCAAAGGTCATTGGAAACTAGGAAGGGGGAGAATGGGAGGGAGGTGAGGGATAAAAACTTGCCTGCTGGGTGCAGTGAACACTGTCCTGGTGGCGGGCACACGGAAAGCCCTGACTTCAGCACTACAGAGTGTATCCATGTAAAAAAACTTTTGTACCCCCTTAATATTTTGAAAATAAAAAAGGAATATAAGGCTTGAATAAATGGAGAAATAAAGCCAATTCAAAGATAGGAAAATTCAACAACATAAAAATGTCAATTCTCCCCCAAGAAATTTATAAATGTAATAAAATTCAAACAAAAATCCCCAATAGGATTTTTTGTGGATCTTGACAAATCAATTCTATAACTCATATAAAAGTGAAAAGATCCAAGAAAAAATAACATATCACTAAACATAAAGTTGTCAAGAGAGGAGACTCACCCTAGGAATGACATTTGACTATCAGGTCATTTAACTAAGTATAGTGACTGAACACATGTATTACTGGCACAAGAATAAACAAATCAGCATGACAGAATTAAGAGCCTAGAGACAGATCCTTGTTATATGACAACATTGAGCTCATAACAGATGGAGAATTCAACAAATGGTCTTGAGACAATTGAGTATCTTTATGTAAAAAAAATAAAATTCCAGGTGAATTAAATATCTAAACATAAACTCTATCACTACTAGAAAAGAACATAGGAGAAGAGATTTATGTTCTAGGCTTTCTTTTAAAAGAGTCAGAAAGGTAGCAGAGTAGCGCAGTGGAAGTGTGCTGGACCCATAAAAGAGCCACAAAACACCAGACATAAATGTTGACTAACAAAAATTCAGAACTTCTTATTGACAAAATAATATTACATTCATGGTTAAAAGATAAGAGGCAGACTGAGAAAAAATATTTGCAATGTGCATAACTATCAATGTTTTCAGTACTGAGAATATAAATAAAATCCCACAATCAGAAAGAAAAAGAAGAGATATTGAGTTAAGGATAAGAATAAACAGTTGGCAAAATAGGACTAATGAATGGCTAATAAACACAAGAAAAGTTACTAGATCTCATTAATGATCAAAAAATACAATATAAAATGAGACACTACTTTTCTCAAAATATGTTGGCAAAAATTTTAAACCCTGGCAATATCAAGTATTTATTGGAATGTATGGTGATGTGGGAACTCTCATTCTCTAAATTTGTTAGTATTAAACTAAATATATGCATACTGTATACATTCTACTTCTGGTTATAAATCTTAGACAAAAGTCTTATATATGTACATAGAAAGATAAGTACAAGGATGTTGTGGCATCATTTTTAATAATAAAAAATAAATTAAGCAGTTTAAAATGAATTAACTACAGTACATGTTGCTATGTGTGTATAATTGAGGAAAGGTCTTGAACCATGGTGTTAAATGAAACAAGTCAAATGCAAAGTGGTATTTCCAGATACAAAATGATATTAAAAGATGACATATGCAAAGTAAAGCAAAAAAATATTTAAACCCACCAGATCGCTTAAGGGTCCACATGTATAGGAAATCACTTTTTAAAATTATTAAATACTGACATTTTAACAATATTGATTCTACCAATCCATGAACAAGGTAGATTTTTCCATCTGTTTACATCTTCTACAATTTCCTTTTTTAGTGTTTCGTAGTTCTCCTTGTATACATCTTTTGTATCTTTCGTTAACTATATTCCTAGATATTTAATTTTCTTCGGGGCTATAGTAAAAGTTATTGCGTTTTTGATTTGAGTTCGGCTTGACTGTTATTGGCGTATATGAATGCCTCTGATTTGTGTGTATTGATTTTGTAACCTGAGACTTTACCAAATTCATTTATCAAATCTAGGAATCTCTTGGACGAATCCATGGGGTTTTCTAGGTATAATATCATATTGGCGAAGAGCGAGAGTTTGATATCATCTGCACCCACTTGGATGCCCTTAATATCTCTCTCTTGCCTGACTGCTACAGCTAGCACTTCAAGCACTATGTTGAACAGAAGAGGAGATAGTGGCCATCCTTGTCTAGTTCCGGTTCGAAGTGGGAATGGTTTCAATTTTTCCCCATTCAGTATGATATTGGCCGTGGGTTTGTCATAAATGGATTTGATAATTTTAAGTTATGAGCCGCCTATACCTATTTTGTTAAGAGTTTTTATCATAAAGGTGTGTTGGACTTTGTCAAATGCTTTTTCTGCATCTATTGAGAGAATCATAT
>CAUYPO010091728.1:0-14264 GCA_963574435.1 Cheirogaleus major | reverse complement strand
GAGATATATGATGTAGGCAATAGATAACAAATGTGTACATTAAGGTAATGGCAGTGGGTATAGACAAAAGAGCTAAGTCATAAACAATATTTCTGAAATAAAGTTGATCAATTTAATTCAGAAGGGTAAGATAAAGAATCAGTAATCCTAGCACTCTGGGAGGCCGAGGCGGGCGGATTGTCTGAGCTCAGGAGTTCGAGACCAGCCTGAGCAAGAGCGAGACCCCGTCTCTACTAAAAATAGAAGAAATTAATTGGCCAGTTAAAAATACATATAGAAAAAATCAGCCGGGCATGGTGGCGCATGCCTGTAGTCCCAGCTACTTGGGAGGCTGAGACAGAAGGATCGCTTGAGCCCAGGAGTCTGAGGTTGCTGTGAGCTAGGCTGACATCACGCACTCTAGCCCGGGCAACACAGTGAGACTCTGTCTCAAAAAAATAGAGTTAAGTGCTTCAATGAGGAAGAGTAAGATAAGGACTGAAAAGTGATCATTGGCTTTAGCAACAAAGAGTGTCTGTAACCTTTGCAAGAGCTGTTCCAGTAAAATGCTGTGGACAGAATCACAGAATGCAGTGATTAAGGAGTAGATGACAGGAGAGGAAGTGGAACAGCAAGTGCAGGCCACATGCTTCCAAGGGGGTAGAGTCAGGGCAAACACTTGTCTTTTGTTAATTTAAGGTTTGATTGAGGGTGTGTCTTTTGTTAATTTAAGGTTGGATTGACGGTAGTAAGAGTTTCTTTTGGTATTGTCTTTGAATTAATCATCTCATTTTCTGATTTCTGGTCATAAAATGAAAAAATAAACCAAATAAATCATCTACATAAGAAGTGGTGTTTTACAGACTTCCAATGCTTCTGTCTGATATTAATAAATGATGAATTATGGTTTTAAATCCCTACAGTCCTATATCTCTTCCTCAGCTTTGCTTAGTGTCTATCTACCCAGAATCTCCAATGCCTAAGGCAGTACTAAATTAGCACTATAGGTGTATTAAGGCCAGCCTGGCTGGGGATAAAAGAAGTAATAAGTCTGGCTTTAGACCCTTGATTGAGGAGCCAGCTTTGTAATACCCAGCTTAGTAATTATGGGGCTTTGTGTTTGCATGTGTGAACCTTAGTTAAGCTTTGTCATAGGCTTTCCGAAACAGCTGGGGCTTTTGGTCTATGTGAAGACATTAATTTGCGTCTCCAGGGGCTATGCATAAATCAAATTGGAGAAGAGGGGAGGAGGAGAGAATTTCTTTTTTGTGTGTGAATCCCAGCTCCCTGTTAACTGTTTGATTGAGGTGAAGGAAAGAGTCCTATGACAATTACTGAATTAATGATGCACTATTATCTTCTGCTTGATGTATTCTTGCTTGGTGTATTTATGCTAAGAAAGGCAATAAACCTTGTCTCCCCTAAGAAAGCCCTGCTTTGTTGACTTTCAACAGAAATATAGACTCAGATTTCACAGTTCCTGTTGTTTCAAAGGGAGGCTTAATGTTGGTTGGTGATCATTGTTAATTTAAACTTTAGTCCTCTTCTTTTTTTTTTTACCATCTGCTGCATAGTGGTCTCTCAGTCACAGTTCAGGGACAACAGCAAGGATCTCACTTGAGGAAAGAAGAATAATAACATAGGCCTTTGGAAATTCTGCTGTTTCTTCATTTCTAGCCATGTAAAAGATTATTGGGAGACCATGTCATCATGGAAGATTGTCATGTTGGAGTGAATTAAGGATGGGAAGTGATCCTGAACCTAAATTCTTCTAACTTTTGGAAATTTTAGCATAAATGATGCTGTGGTAAGCCAAGTTTCCCCCCCACCCTACTATTTTGGTTTTATCTTTTAGACACTTCATGAATCTAACTGAAAAATGCCAAAATGTACAAAAATGGAGGTTCTTTGTGGTTTCCTTGTTTTCATATTTGCTGCCTTTTTAGTCCAATTGAGCTGCGGTCCCCAATCCCCAGGCCATGGCCCATTACCAGTCTGTGGCCTATTAGGAAACAGGCCACACATCACTGCCTGAGCTCTGCACCACACCCCCACCACCCAGAACACCCCTGTCACCAGTCCATGGAAAAATTGCCTTCCATGAAACCAGTCCCTGGTGCCAAAAAGGTTGGGGACTGCTGCAATAGAGAATAGATGACAGCAAATAGAATATACTCTGCAAAAGAGTATAGGAAGTCCCACCCCACAAATACTTGTGTGTGTGTGTGTGTGTGTATGTGTGTGTGTGAGAGAGAGAGAGAGAGACAGAGACAGAGACAGAGAGAGAGACAGAGAGAGATTTATTTAACATTCAAGAGCATGCTCATGGAGGGAAAGAACGATGTTCTCCTATAAAACAGTCCTGTCAGAGTCCAAATACCAGAATTCATAGCCCATGACTCAGTGTGGTGTTTCTCGACTTAGAAGCCAAAAAGACACAGATTTTGTCAGTGTTTTATGGGACCCTTTTTCCTTAATAAGGATAACCAGAAATGTTGATTCTTAAGACTTCTGTTGGATAGTATATAAGATTAATATGAGCAAAGTAAGAGTTTCAATAGACTGTTTTCTTAGAGGAATGTTAAAAAAAAAAAAACTAGAACCTATCCAAAAGGTCAGCCTGTACATTGAAACTCTCTTATAAACCAATAGTTTATATGCACAGAGGCAAAAAGGCATTACCTGACAGTAGTTTTGACTACTACCTTAAGATTTAAATTGAAAACAAAAATTTTAAATATGCTTATTGCATGATTGCCGACACAAAGTCATGGGTGATATATGTTTTCAGACTTTCTCAAAACATATTATTAGGTCTTAAACTGTGAGGAATATCATGTCTACTGAAGGTCAGGTTCCAAGCCATTTCCTATGGTTAATACATTTTAAATGGTCTTGTTCAATGCAGCTTTCTCTGTTGTACCTCAGTGGTAAATGTTGAACTCTTCCCTTCAGCTTGGATATATAACGATAATCTTTGTAAAGCACAATTTAATTAGCTGCTATAAAATTATATAAGCAAGAGGTTAGGAGGAGAAATGTTCAACTGCTTCAGTTCTCTATTAAGATTAAAAAGTTGTTTAAAACTCCCACTTTTCCTGGACTATTCCTCAGCAATAACTGATTAAAAAGGCAAGCCTGGTGTGGGAAAGTATAATACTTTAATTAACCATAAGGCTACAGAACCAAATTATACATTATTGGACCCAGAAGAGATATTAAAATTTAAGTAGTCTAACCATCTCATTTTATGAATGAGGAAACTATGATCCAAATAGATTAAATGACTGATCCAGGGTCATACACTAAGTTAGTGGCATAGATAGAGCTTGATCTCAAGTAACTCTTAGTCAGTGATCTTCTCAGTGTTCTATACTGCCTCCAGAAAATGGGAAAGGTAGAAATTGAACTCCAGCCTTATACTTTCAAAGCATGTACTCTACCTCTCTATAATATATAGCTGGGGGTGCTTAATGAGTACTAACCAACAAGATCAAATTTATTTTCTTTTTTAAATTCAATAAGTTGCTTTGGAAAGCAATCACATAAAATGGATTGGAAGAGACACTTTGGCGGTAATGCCCCTCAATATATGTGGCAGGAATTAGATTCACTGCGTTATGTATATATCACAACCTGCTAAGAAAGCAGAGTCCTAGGAAAGAACTATAGGAGCTGGCTGCTGCAACTGCTCGGATTCAATAAGTAACTTGAAGTTTTGATGGAATTGATCTCTCATTAGCCTATGGGCCAGGAAAAAAGGAAATCAATGAACAAAAAGAATCATAGTGATAAGAGAACTTATGTAACCCCTGCCTTGCCTGCATATGCCTTTCTTTAGTAGATTTTCATCTTCCCAAGATTAAAGAACACTCTACTCTGCATAGCATACTTGGGTCATACATGGAATTATGCTTTCTATCCTGGAAACTACCTCTTAAGAAAGATACTTGACAAACTAAAATGAAACAAAGATGATCAGGGGCTGGATAAACCTGTCATATAAAGAAAGGTTAGAAATCGGGGCTTTTAGTGCCTATAAAAGAGAAAACATAAGAAACTTCTTTCCTAAGAGAAGGGAACTGACATATTTTTAAGTAGCTACTATGTTCCAGACACTTTGCATATATTATCTCCTTTCATCCTCACAGCCACCCTATGCTGTAGGTATTATCTTCCTGGAAGGTATTTGATTTGAAGGTATGAGATAAATTGCCTAAAATTGAGTTAATAAGGAACAGAGATAAGATGCACACCTCTAAAGCTCATGCTTTGGATAGGAGTCTTCACATATTTGAAGAGCTGGTATGAAGAAGAGGATTGATATGTGTCGCTTCAGATGGTATCCTTAGTAGTGATAGTAGTAGTTGTAGAAGTAATAGACGTATTAGCAATAAAAAACAAGATGTGACATTTATTGAGCACTCATTTTATGCCAAGAACTGTGCTAAGATCTTGACTTATGTTAACATATTTAATCCCTGCAACAATCCTATGAGGTAGGTACTATTATTATCTCCATTTTTACATATAAAAAACTGAAGCATAAAGAGATTAAGTGATCTACCCAAGATCATGTAAGTGGGGGAGTCTGGATATGAACCCAGGTACCCATAGGAAGGCAGATTTTAGCCTAGCCTAAGGGGAAACCTTTCTATTCAAATTGTCTGGCAGTAGAATGGGTATTCTTATGAAACAGGGACTTTTCCAGCCCTGAATGTATTTAAGCAATGTCTAGATGCTACTGTCAGGCATGCTATGAATAAGATTCCTTCACTGGGAGCAAGGTTGAAAGTAAGATAACCTCAAAGGTCCATTTGAACTCTAAAATTATATGAATCTGAGTTGGCACATCTACTGGTTAGTGATAAACCATGCCCTTTTTAATCCATTTGTGAACTTAGTTCAGTGCTCAGAGCTCATGGTAGGCAGGCTTCACTTCTGTTACTGTAGATGACCTATTGGCACGGAGGTATAAGTTAATGCACTGTGCCACCAAATGGAGAGACACCATTCCAAGGGTCTGTTGCAAGAGCAAATTCAGAAACCACTGATAAAGGTCAAAAGAAATCCATTAATCAAAATTGATTAGCTTCCAGGTTTCTCATTTCTAATTGCAATAATTTATAATCCGAATGATAGCAACCACTTTCAAATTCCAACTATTTCAATTTTATCTTTATAATTCCTTGCATTGACCTGCTATATGGTTCTTCCCTTTCCAACTCTGTGATAATGTCACTTATCTATTCATTCAGACACCTTTGTATTTCTAATATTGGTCAATTAAAAAAGCCATCTGTGGAGTCATATAACATACTCACCTAGAGCATAAAGGGTTTCATTTACTTTAAAAACACAAATGAGGAAAATACTCCACAGATATAGCTAAATAGCTTATCCTTTTACCCTCTCCCTCAGCCTTTCTCCACCTTTCTTTGGCTGCCTTTCTAACATAAAAAAGTATTTCAGGAGAAAAATGAGCTCTCTAGGATTTCCGTCATTGTCACTGGTAAAAGAAGATGCTATCATTAACCTCCTTTGCTTAGTGGCTCTTGTGAGCATTGGAAAAGCAGCTAGAAGCATGGCTTATTACTACTTCCTATGTCAAAGATAACAGCAGGTTAAATTACCTTGGAAGGCAATGGGGCAGAGAGAAGCTAGCCAAGAACTGCTCCAGAGAAATACAAGTATAAAAGCTTAAGACTCTTCAATCAGTTGCTCCTCAAACTGGCTGAAACCCCCTGTAGAAGGCCAATTGAGTCGTTGAATGTGTTCATTCTTTCTGGAAACTCACTGATCAATTTGGCATTGTGCATTGTACAAAGGATCAAAAATCAGAGTCTGCCTACACTAACTGTGATTCCATGTGTTTTGCAAAGGTTATGTGATGTTTTCCACAGATGCTCAGTCCCTAGAGAAGGGAATTCTCTAACTGTGGTCTGGTTATGTTTCAAAGCTAGCCTTTCTCTCAGTTCAACTTTACTTAAAGCACCAGTGATATTTCAGAAACAATGTTTGAGGCTTATATTATTAGAACCATTTTTATTGACCTAACTGAGGCCTTTGATTTAGTCGTCCATAAACACTTTCTTCAGAAATCCTGTGATTCTGGGCTTAGCAATGACCCTATAAAATGGTTTTCTTTCCATTTAGTTCTTGCCAACTTAGCCTCGACCTGGAGGTCCAAAATACTTGTAGACTGTCACTTTTAGTGAAGATTAACTGGAGCCTCTCTTTGGCTGATGGTGAAGGAGAGTTCAAAGACTATACTGGCAGCTCCATTTGCTATCACAAAAAGGTTCTCCTTTTGAAATCATCTCCCTCTTTCTAGCAGGTCTGCTGTGTCAAGGGTGCACTTTGTAGCAGAATTTATTCCTTGAGTTGCTTTCAGTGTACGTTATCCCCAAAGGCAAAACATTCATGGTAATTTATGTGACATAACTTATTTCAGTAGAGTAATAGAATGGTAGAGCTAAATAGGATGCTACGGAAGCTTTAGCTTGATATCCTGGTTTTATAGATAGGGAAACTGAGGCTCAGAGATGTTAAATGACTCACCTGAAGCCATACAACTAGTTAGCATGAGAGCCTAGAGTAGAGCTCAGGTCTCAGGATTCCTAATCAAGTGTTTTTTCTACTATGTCATGCTGCTTTCTGCCTAGCTAATTCATTTGGAATTTATCTATCATAAATATGCACATATATTACATATAAATATATCTTAGATGGACAGATGTACCTGTTACTGGTAGCAACATAGCCTAGCAGTTAAGAGCAAACCCAGATCTGAACTCTACCATTATTACCTGTGTGAATTTATACATCTAACTTAATCTCTAAGCCTCAAGTTGCTTCATCTGTACAACTGAGACAATAAGAGTAGCCCCCTGTTAAAATTATGGTGTGAATTAAATGAGAAAATGTATGTAAAGCACTTTGCAAAGTGCCTTGCACATGGTAAACTCTCAGTGAGTAGTAGCTATTTTTACTATTTAACTTTTTCCTATGTAACTCATTCAGTTTCTCTTTCTCCTTCCCCAGGATGAGAATTCCCATGGAAATCTTAATTTTATGAAACTATCATGCAAATGTGTTTAAATCGAGCAATGTTCTTCTAGCTAGACTGAGTCTAGTGTATCAGGTTTTTTTCTAAGTTAATTGCCGCCTGATTTGGTTCTGTTCAGTATCACATCTATTTCCACAAACAGGAAATTGTCTTTTCTATATTTTGATTGGCAGGGATGGTTTTATAAACTTTATTGAATTACATTAGTGTTGCTGTATGGTAGAGGAGACACTTTCATTATAAGCCTCTGTTCCTACGTGTTTATCTTTTTCATAAAATTACCCTTTGGACTGAAATATTTTCAACTTGTTTTCTATTTCAGATGGGGTGGAAAAAATTGGAGGGTGTGAAAAATGGAGAAATTTCTTATAACATTTTATTTGACTGCCGAGTAATCACATTTAAAGATTTTCGTGTTTGTTCCTGCAGTTTCAAAATGTTAAAACCCCATAAGAACCCAGAAACACACAGCACAATTATTTTAAAGAACAGCTTGAAGAAATTCCACAAGAAACAACAATGTATATATGAGATCAGAGTGTTATGAAGACATGTTACCTGGCCCCAAAAGCTTTTTTTTTTCAAATCATCTTTGACAGTCTAGATTTTTTTTAACCAAATAGATTTCTTTAAATTGGATCTTGCTCTTTCATATTCCCAACGACCCTTCTTTCTCAACATGGTTGAGAAATGTTTATCAGGGAAAACAAGAGGTACAAAGTAAACAAAAAGTAAAGATTAGAGAGGAGTTAATAAAAAGATTTGTAAATGGAGTTGGAGGCTCAGCTA
Organism: Cheirogaleus major; assembly: GCA_963574435.1. Classification (NCBI taxonomy): domain Eukaryota; kingdom Metazoa; phylum Chordata; class Mammalia; order Primates; family Cheirogaleidae; genus Cheirogaleus; species Cheirogaleus major. Next base: position 6,427 of record CAUYPO010091728.1, on the reverse strand, counting down.
CCAGGCTAAGAAAAGACTATTGAGAGATGCCCAAGACCAGAAGCCAGAGCCCAGTGCCCTGGGGGTTTTGGTCAAATTTTGGTTGCTAGGATCTGAGAGAAATGGGGTACCATTGCAATGAGAGCTCCATTCATTTGGGCTAATTCCAGCTAAAGGGGGTATGCCTGAGCACCTGAAAGGGGGATGGAATCAGCTGAAAGAGACCATCAAGGTTATGTCTAGGGGTTGTAGAATAGAGACTTCAAAAGTAGCAGGCAGACATAGGTCCAAAGGTTGGACTCTAGAGTAGGAAGCCAGTGAATGGAGGAATAAGGGACTGTTTAGTCACTTAAACCAGTGTTAGTCTGTGTGGGTATTACAAAATTGCCTGTAATTTATCTCAGCAACCCCTATTTAAAATGTAAGTTCTGTGAGATCAGGGCTTATTGTTAGTTCACTGTTATATCTCCAGCACCAAGAGCAATTCCTGGCTCATGGTAGGTGCTCAATAAACATTTGTTGAATGAATGAATGAATGATGAAAATTTACTTAGATGTTTCCTCCCTATAAAATAATTTGTTTACTCGAACTGCCTCCATGTGCTACTTTGGATTGATAAGGGGTGAAAAGTAAAGAAGGACCTTAAACCCAAGATGTAAATCAAGCAACAATGGAGACCTGGGCTCAGGGCAAGGATGGTTTGGGGGGCTGCCTTTAGAGAGTGTTCCATTCCATTTGTCTTAGTGAGTCGACAGCAAAATTGCCTTCATTTTTCAGATATCCTTTCCCTGAATCCTGAGATGTGCTATGCTGGAAGTAGAAAGGAGAGAAACTAAAGTCAGGTAGTCCTGAAGAAGAGACTCCCTATTTGTCACCTGCTACTGACAGCCTATGGCATTTGCTCTTCAATTGCTTGATTAAAAACAAAAAAGGAACAGCCTTAGATATCAGAAATTCTTCTCTCCTTGTTACACCCCTAAGCTAATTTGAACCTGTGTAACCTTTCTGTGGGCTTGTTATGCCAGCTCCTAGAACAGTGCCTGGCACCTAGCAGGTACTCAATAAAAATTTGTTGAATGCAATGACCCTGTCTGATCATACAGTTTGAAAGACCACCTGGTGTGTTGGGCCCCTTTCCATACTCCCCTAAAGAAGATAGACATATATCAGGAAGAACAATTATGGGGAAATTGGAGAAAAGGAATGGAAAGTAATTGCAATTTCATGTGTGCCCAAATTCCAGTGCACTTTGGGAAATCCCCTAAGTGTTTCATATGAGTTGCAACTCCAAATCAATATGCAAAACAGTTACTTTAAGTGTGCAGTGCTAAGTAAGATTCAAGAAAGTTTAGCACCTATTTTTCTTCTAGGATGAAAAGACAATCCAGTTTTCGTGTATGTGTTATTATACACGAATACTTACACATGAGATAACATTATTAAAATATTTGTGGGTTTCTTGAGTTTTGGTGGCCCACCAGTTAGGGAGTTATACTTAGATATGTAATTCAAGACTTCCTCATGCCTAATCCCAAAGCATTTGAGCATAAGCAACATTTTGTTTAAAGAGGGTGGTGTGTGAAGGCAGATGTGCTTTCTACAGGGTGAAGGTTGGATTTTGAATCCTTAAAGGTTTAAAGGCAGGCCTGGGAGGCTCCTGCTCTAGAAGCCAGGAAGTAAAATATCATGGACAATATTTTTAATGCTAGAGCTAGATGTGTAGGATGTGAAACTAGTACAGGAAATGTAGAACAAGAACATTTGGCAACTTTGTGCTTCCTGTCTAAAATAACTATTATGGAACATTAGTGGGAGGTGGTAGGCTATAGTGAATTTGATTGTTTTTCTTATTAGACTTTCATACTACTGAATTTTTCGTATATTATAGATTTTTTCTGTTTTATTTTTGCCTTTTGTTCTTAGAAAGGTCAGTTCCCAAATGTATGTGTATAAGGGAATATCTATATTTCGTTTCTGCCTTTAGATGCATTTGTTTTCCAGAGTTACTTCTTCAACAACTGACATGATATTGTTTGGGAAAGTCATTTATTTTGAGCACTTTAAGATTTCTGATGGGAGTGCTATAAACTCAAGCTCTAAATTGATGTTGAAGAATCGATAAACTACTTAGCAGAGGAATAAATGGCTTGAGATAAAAATAACCAAGTAAAATGTGTCTCTCTTTCTGTTCAAGTGTGTATAGTGAGAGGGAGAGTGTTTCACAAAGAGAGCCTTAAATGGTTATCACCCTTGAGGTCCTGGCCCTCATCTGGGTTAACTTTGCAGATTATTTTTTATTCATTCAGAAAAAGATCACCATGAAAGGAGATCAGAACCTGCTGATTACAGTTTGGTAAAAGGTCCAGGATCAAGAAACCAACCAGTTTCTTTTCCTAAAGAAGTCAGAATTATTTCCCCCTGCTTAGAGTATCTTTATTAGAGAGCAATGTGTTGATAAGTGATTAAAGAGGACCTGCATAAGGGCTCTTCAGGTGAATATTTTTAACTGGTATAATTGACTTTTTCCTTTTCTTGGTTTATTTTAAGAACTGTGTCTCTCCCCACTTGACCCATTGTCCCAGATATTATTCAGTGGGATCCAGGAATTAATTAATTTCCTAATTCAGCAAAAATGTATTGAACACCTGCTTGGTACCAGATACTCTGCTAGATATTATAAAAACAACAGGGAAAAATTATATGCAAAGGTCCCTGCCCTCATTCAGCTTTGAGACCGACAAGTAAACATGGCAATACATAAATATATGCATAAAATACTTATTGATTGTAGGAAGTGCTAGTACAGATGTGGATGAGAATAATATGGGAAGACCTACTAGATATCATAGAAAAAAGTTTCTCTGATGAATTTCATGATAAGACCTGATAACTGAGAAGGCATCTGTCATGCAAAGAGCCTGGGGAATAAAAAGCACAGGTTTCTGAAACAAGAAAAGATTGGGCATGTTGCAGGAACAGAGGGAAGGCCAACATAGTTGAATGAAAGGGAAGATGGCATGAGATGAAGTTGGGAGATGTAAACAGGGGCCACATCATACATAGCTTATAGGCCCCAAGAAGTTTGGATTTTATTCTAAGAGCAGTGGAAATCCATAGAAGGGTTTTAAGCATGGGAGTGATTTGAATTGTTTCCCATTTTTGTAAAGATTACTTTGGCAGCCATCTATGGTATGAATGTCCCTTCCAAAACTCATGTTGAAATTTTATTGCCAATGTAACATTATTGGGAGGTGGGACCTTTAGTAGGTGATTAGGTCATGAGGGCTCCACCTTCATGAATGGATTAATGCCACCAGAGTGGGTTAGTTATTGCAGGAGTAGACTCCTGATCAAAGGATAAGTTTGGCATCCATTCCCTCTCTGTCTCGCATGCTTGCTTGCCCTTCTGCCCTGTTATGATATAGCATGAAGGCTCTTGCCAGATACATCCCCTCAGTGTTGTACTTCCCAGCCTTCAGAACCATGAGCCAAATAAACTTCTTTTCTTTATAAATTACCCAGTCTGTGGCATTCTGTTGTAGCAACAGAAAATTCACTAAGACAGTAGCTCAGTGGAGAATGAGTTAAAGGTGGGCAAGAATGGAAGCATGACAGCCAGTTAGAAGGCTGCTATTTATTTATTGCAGGAGTCTAAATAAGAGAACATGGTGACTTGGATGATGTTAGCAAAGATGATGAGAAATGAACAGATTCAAGGTATATTTTGGAGTTAGAATCAAAAGACAGGATTTACTGATGGTTGGGATATATAGGATATTGAAAGGATAGGAGCAGAGGATGACTTCCAAGTGAAAGGGGGAAATGACGATGCAGAAGAAAAGGAACATCTGCAAAAGCAAGTCTGAGCAGCAAGAAGGGATGGGATTTAGGGGCACTTGTTCTATTTAAATAGGACAGAAGAGAAAGAATATAGATAGAGATGTATATAGGTTTGCAGAACTGGTGGTGGGAAGATGAAAGAGATTTTTCTTCTGATGGCTTTTGTTTTCTCCATAAAATATGAGGCAAGATCATTAGCTAAGGACAAGAAGCAGGAATGGAGTGGGGGAAGATATAGGAGGCTTGAGGACAGGAGTGAAGATATAGTCCACATTGAGGAGTAGGAAAGCAAGTTTAACGCAATAGTAGCATTGCTGGGCATAGATGAGTACTCAGTAAAGGCTTGTGATCATGAATTATTTAAGTGAAAATGAAGCCCATCTGCTCAGCTATGTGAATTTTCTTCAGCCAAGTTCAGTAGCTCAGGTACAGGTTCAGGAAGGCAATTTAATTGAATTCAACTCATATTTTCCCATATGAGCACATGAGGGAGTGCATCATATCATGTAATATAATATAATGGAATGGACACATGATTAAAAGTCAGAAGACCAGGACTGTAATGCAGGTTCAACTACTTGAAAACCAGTTAGCCTTGCTCTGCCTCACTTTTCTCATTGGGAAGATAAGAAAGTTGAACTAAATAATCTTTAAGGTTCTTCCCAGCTCTTAAATTCTGTAATTATTTTTTTTCCGCTCTTGGAACATTTCCTGATCTCAACCAGTTTCTCATTAATGTAGTGTTTTGGTTAAGTGTGTAGACTCTGTCTCCAGACTGCTTAGATTTGAATTCTAGCTCCACCACTTTCCAGCTATGTGATTTTGAATTAGTCATTTCACCTTTCAGTGCCAGAGTTTCTTCTTCTTTGCCATGGACATTATAATAGCATGTGCCTTAAGAAGATTATTGTAAGGATTAAATGAGTCAATGCATGTGAAGCTCTTAGAACAGTGACTGGCATATGCTGTGCCTTCAATAAATATTAGCCATTATTATCACCCCAAGTTATACATCACCTCTTTGGAATTTCTTATGGTTATAGGCACATATACCACCTGACACCCTACTTAGAATACCTCATTTTGCTTCAGGGTGGTAGTGTGGCATAGAAAAAAAGATTTTGGAACCAGATGAACCCTGGTTTAAACCCTAGTCGGCCATTTCCTTAGCTGTGGTACCTTAGGTAAATAAATTAACCAGCTAAGTTTCAAATTCCTTTTCTGTAAAATGAGGACAATAGTAATATTTATCTGATAGTTTGTGGGGGAAATTAAATGAGATAATATGTGTAAAGTATCTGATAGTATAGGAATGTACTAGACATTTAATAAAAGCAATTTTCACTGTTTTAATACCCTGTCCTAATATCTGACTTCTTATACCAGCTATTGAGGAATAGGTAACTTGTCCTTACTGCATGTTATTCTCATGGAGCACAGAGGAGCAATAAATAGCCCATCAGAGAGAAAGACCTGAAAGTGAAAGCAGGATCAGCCAATACATTAGAGATGGGGTAAAGCTAGAAAGGGCTAAATAAAGGAGTATTGTATTGTTATTTGTTACAATAAATATTATTAATACAAACACATAGATTTCTTTTAACATTGAAATCTTCCTTTTGAGTTTGAATGGATGTGAGTGAGAATGGATTAATAGATAGCCCAAGACAATAGTATGCCTGCTCTGCTCAGCTCTCAGTCGAGGAAGGTCACCATTGCCCTTCAGTTCTGAATAAAGACACCTTCCGCAGAGCCCTACTGGTCAAGCTCCAGGGCAGTGGCCATTCCTTTAAGGTCCTTGAGCTCCATGATGAACAGGTATCATGTGATGGTGAAAATATAATAAAATCTCATTCATAGCTGCCTCTCAGAACTGCTTTGGGAGCAGCACCTATTTTGCTTCTTAGATTTGGAAACATCTTACTGAAGTGTACTGATTTTTTTATGGAAAAGAAATATGGGAGAGAGCACCTCATTTAAATGCATTTGTGTAATGTTAATCAAAATAGCTCATACAGGGCTCAAAAAAGAGCTCAATTAATATAGATGTTTTGTCAGGCGCGGTGGCTCACGCCTGTAATCCTAGCACTCTGGGAGGCCAAGGCGGGTGGATCACTCAAGGTCAGGAGTTTGAAACCAACCTGAGAAAGAGTGAGACCCCGTTTCTACTAAAAATAGAAAGAAATTAATTGGCCAACTAAAAATATATATAGAAAAAATTAGCCGGGCATGGTGGCGCATGCCTGTAGTCCCAGCTACTTAGGAGGCTGAGGCAGGAGGATCGCCTGAGCCCAGGAGTTGGAGGTTGCTGTGAGCTAGGCTGATACCACGGCACTCTAGCATGGGCAACAGAGTGAGACTTTGTCTCAAAAAAAAGTATATAGATGTTTTAATCCCAATGTTACTTTTTATGTAGTATTAATTACAAAGATAAATCAGACCAAAAGTGTTTGTTTTCTTGTCAGTTGCATTTAAGTAAAATATTAGATTTAATTACTCTAGCCGAAATCTTGGTCATTCTTGTTAAATGCATTTTATCTTATTAGTCTGTTAATTTCTTATAGTAAACTGAATGACTAATGTTAATGAAATATTATTATTATTTTT
>CAUYPO010091727.1:0-22545 GCA_963574435.1 Cheirogaleus major | reverse complement strand
CCTGAACCACATCTGTGACCTGTTTGGGGCTGGCCACGGGGCGGGGGTTGGGGGAGGTGGACGGGGCGGGTAAGCAAGGCTTCCTGTGTGTTTGCAGCTGCTCCCCACTGCTCACATCACCACGTGGGTGCTGCCTCCTGGCTGATCAGCAGGGGCGCTGGATTCTCAAAGGAGCACCAACCCTACTGTGGACTGCGCATGCAAGGGATCTAGGTTGCGTATACCTTCTGAGGATCTGGTGCCTGATGATCTGGGGTGCAGCTGGGGTGGTGGTGCAGGCGCTGGGGAGCGGCTGCAAATGCAGATTGTCATTGGCAGACAGGTTTGACTGCACAATGAATGTGGTGCGGCTGGGTCATCCTGGGACCCTACCACCCTCCCCAACATCCCCATCCTTCCACCCCCCGACCCCGTCAATGGAAGGATTATCTTCCATGAAGCCAGTCCCTGGTGCCAAAAAGGTTGGGGACTTCTGGTAAGCCATGAGAATCAACAGTTTACCACTACACGTAACAATATGGATGAGTCTAACCAGACACAAAAGACACACACACACACACACACACACACACACACACACACACACACACGATGTTCCATTTACACAAAGCACAAAAACAGGCAAAGCTAATCTATGCTTTTAGGAATGAGGTCAGTGATTACTTGTATGGGAGTGAGGTGACAGAGAGGGAGCACAAGGAGGGTTTTGGGGATACTGCTCATGTTCTGGTTCTTGAGTTGGGTGCAGGTTGCATGGGTATCTCAGTGAAAACTCATTCATCTTGACAAATAGGACAGGCATTCTTCTGCATGCATATTATACTTCAATAAAGAGTTAAACATTAAAAAGTAGAAGGTGGTAAAGTATGAGATTCAAACCCAAGACCAACTCACTCTTACATTCCATCCCCTCCTAATGGTTCTGTGCTATTTTATCATTTAATAAGCAGATTTTAAAATACATTTGCAATTTATGGCCTTTTGCTTGTACCTTTATTATTGTAATTAGAGTCAAATTGCTGCTATGAACATTATACTGCATGTAGTAATAATTTGTTTACAGTTTAGTCTCTCTCACTGGTTCTGAGCTCCTCACAGGAAGGGACTATGTCCCAGAAATCTTTATATTCCTAGTTACTTGGCCCAAAATAGGTACACATGAATGCAAGAATGAAATATCTGTATCTGTATCTATAGAATGCTTAGGATACAGCCAAAGAAATTTAGAAAGGTACCCTAGCAGAGAAAAGTAAACTTTCTAATATTTTTAAAAACAAACACGTTGAAGTCCTTTAAAATTATACCATGATAACTGGAAAGAGTTAATGCCATTTATAGGGATTCCAGATTTACCATGTTGGAGTATCTTTAGGTGCTGAGAAATTCTAGCTCAAGTATTAACATCTTTGTAATGTCTAGAGATATAATGGTTTATACATACATGATTAAGCTACACAAATCATAATGAAAATAGTGTTTAATGATTATTCAGTCAGCAGATGTTTCTTGAGCATCTACTATGTGCAGGCATCACTGGCACTGCTGTGCTGCAAGGCACACAGGTGAACAGGACACATACATGGAGCATATATCTAGGAAAGGGAGAAAATGTACAACAGATATCATAAGTATATTATCTTGTTGTTACAAGGTGAATAAATGGCATGGGAAAAGAAAAAAGTAGAGGAGGGTAAGGAGGACCAGAAGGCTGGCTATAGTTTTACATAGGGCGGTCAGGGAAGGCCTCACTGAGAAGGTGACATTCCAGCAAAGATTTGAGGAGGTGAGGGAGCAGCCAGTTCAAATGTCCTAGGGAGGGCGGACTCCTGGCATGGTCTGGCAACAGCAAGGTGGCTGTTGTGGCAGCAGCAGGTTGAGGGGGGAGAAAAGCAGAGAAGAATGGGGCCAAATCACTCAGGACCTTGTAAACCATCGTCAGTTCTTGAACTTTAGCTCTGAATTAAATGGAAAATTAGTGAAGCATTTTGAGCCAAGACTAATGTGATCTGACTTACGTTTTAGCAGGATCATCTGTCTGCTGGTTTAGGAAAAGGTAAGAAAGCAAAGGTAGGAGTGGGAAGAACAATTGGGAGGCTGTTGTGACTCAGAGGAGATGATGAAGGCACACACTAGGAAGCTGGCAGCAGAGGCAATGAGAACTGATTAGATTCTAGATATATTTTGAAAATAGAACAAACAGGTTTTCTTGACAGATTGGATGTGGTATATGAGAAAAAGAGAAAACCTCAAGTATGACTTCATGGTTTTTGGCCTGAGGATATTGTGGAGACTATTAATTAATTGGCCTCGAGCAACTTACTTAGAAAAAGAGATACATAGTACGGAACTCTATGCAACCCAGAAGAATGACAAGGACAACTTGCTTTGAAGGGGGCCCGACAGATAGTAGGTTCTCTTTACTGCTTAATGACCATATGCCTTTGTTTTCATCCACAACCCTTGGCTTATGGCTGCCATTTGAGCTCCAAAGTTGATCTACACATTAGGCTGGCTTACATGTTGCACAACCTCTTGTGCAAGTAGAAGAAAGGAATTTCCACTTGTTTAAGGATGTACTTGCACTCAACTCAATGTTTTAGAATTTCAGTGTCCATTCTTCTGCATGAATATTTTATCTACCCATGGGAAATCTGTAATTTCATCAGATCTAGTCTTTATCAGTCAACTAGTCAACCTAACTTGGCTATGATAAATGTAAATAAGGGAACCACTTGAACTCTAAGAAGACTCTAAATTTCTAAGCTGCAGGTAAAACACATAGAGAAGCATTTTTATTTTGATTTAAATAAATATTCTGATATATACTTAGAAGGAAAAGCTTTTTCGAATTCTGTGTAAGCTCCAGGGAAAAATAAACATATGAGATCAATTTATTTTTTAAAATTTGTTATACCTCACTTTGAAATAAAAAGAAAACTATTCTGTCAAAAAAACTTGTTTTCACAGAATGCAAATAACACATTTGAATTATTATTATTATTTTTTTATCATTATTGACAAATAGCAATGCTGTGAGCCTAGAGACCTAAAATTTCTAAATCCTACACACATATGTATTGGGATCAGCATGTCCTACATTGCTTATTTTTGTGTCTTCACTATATGTCTCATGAACAATGTATTAGTAATACATACATTAATCAGCCTAGGATGAGTAAGATGTAATCTTTCCATCCAAGGAATAAAATGTGTTGTTTCTCAATAGTCACAAGGCATTCGTGTTGGTGTGATAGAAAATTTTAACTTACCAGAATTTACCATCTGCTCCTGTTTTTATCTAGTCTGTTTAACCACGTTTCTTCTATTAATTGTTCTTCTGCAATACAACTAATTAACATTCATACTGTTTTTTTTAACTAGATGAAATCATAAAACTAAAGATCTATGGAGATATATGAGTACTGATTAATTTAAAGAGGTCCTCCCTTCCCCAAATAAGTCAACATTTTAGATTGTGCAAAGGAAAACTAATACTAAAGCACTTCTCCAAGCATCTCCCTCTCTTATATAAAAATTTGAGTGGCTACCATCATTTGCACTGTCCAATATGCTACCCACTAGCCCCATGTGGCTATTTACATTCAAATACATTAAATTTAAATAAAGTTAAAACTTCAGTTTCTCAGTTGGACTATCCACATTTCAAGTGCTCAATAGCCACATATCCCTAGTGGCTACCATGTTAGATAGTACAGATATAGAACATTTCCACCATCACAGAAAGTTCTATTGAAACTGGCAAGAATAAATTGCAAATTTCTTAGCATAGAGGTCTAGGCCCTCCATAATCTCATTCCAGTTTACCGTAGTGGGTATAACTTCTACTGTACTGCTTATATGTAACCGATGCATCCTGCACTTCGTTTCTGAGCCCTTGTTTGATTCCCTTAGCTTATAATTAGTTTCCACTGTTTCCACTTAGTGAAATACTCCCATACCTTCAAGGCCTCACTTAAAGACAATCTTCTCTATAAAAGCCATCTTTATTTAGCCCTAATGGATTTAAGTGATTTCTTTCTTTATCCTCTCTAGAATGTTACTTGTATCTCTATCTTGCATTGTTCCTTATTTATGTACCTTTGTCTCTATCATCTACCCCAGCCCCCAAAATGTGTCTTCCTTGTTGTACCCCTATGCAGCTTATCATGTCAGGTACATAATAAACACACTAAAATTATGATTTGAGTGATTTATAATAAATTTAAGTATTACTTCTGTTTTGTGAGCACAGCAGCCCCATTGCTTGATGTGCTTTGAATTTGTAAATTTATTTGCTCCATTATTTTCTAGGATTACCATTTTCAAACCCCATCAACATTGACTAATCTTGGGGAGGAGAGGAAGACTGATTGCATCAAGTTATAGACACAAGTTTATATTCATGATTGTAATTCAGTGTTTGAGCATTTGAAATTGCCTTCACTATTATCTCTCATGCCTGTAGCTAACAAACAGGATGTAATTTAAATCAATCAAACAGAGATTGTCTACTAATCCCTGATAATTTGGGCTAGGTGTCCTTCCCATCCAGCTGTCCCTGGTCACTGGTTTTACAGAATCACAATCATCAGGACAGAAAAAGGTTGTTATGACCTTGTTCATGCCTTTCCAAAAAAAAAAAAAAAAAACCCCTGTAGCCTGTTGCTACACTTCCACTATTCAGAGCAAAACAAAGCTTCTCATCAGTTAATCTATTTTCAAATTACAAGGTCCAAATAGATCCCCAGAGGTCATCAGTCCTCTCATCTCCAAAAAATACTGCACAAGACCATGCCATATTCCTTTTAAGGAAAATTTCTAATTGTGCTCTTCTTGTCTTCTACAACATTCCAATTTGTACTTTTCAGAAATTGGCAGGTGTTATTTGTGAAGATGCTAATGAAATGTGGAAGTCCTGATGTTGGAACTACCTTTATGAAAGGAGAAGAGGAAGTTTCTCTGTTATCCTGAGCACCCACTTTCAAAAGAAGGTGTTTCCTAACACAGCCCAAGTGTCTTCCTGGGGACAATCAACCTGCTATCTTTGGGCCTGATAGCTCCCATTCAACAAGAGGGAAGGAGAAAATATTCATATGCTCAGCCTGAAGTAAAGTACTCATTAAATACTCTTTAAAATTATTATAAATACCTTTCAACTCATCTATCTTATGGCTACACCAAAAGATGGCTCAGCAGGTGACTTCTTTACCTGTATATCTTCAGCCTTGGCTTCTCTCCTGTGTTCCAGTTTTGCCACAACAATGGGTTGCTTAATATTCATTCTTTTATTTAGATAACATTTATTGATCACATACTGTATGCCAAGCACCATGCTAGGTTTTTAGGAAACAAAGATACAGCCAGTGTGGCAAAATGCTCATGGTCTCCTCAGAGGAAAAGACTGCTAAACCAAAGAGACAAGTGGCAATATAGCAGAAATAGAGCAGAAAGAACTTAGACGGTGGAGTCAAAATTTCCAGCATCATCTCATTCTTACCCAGCTATTTGATGTCCGCAAGCTATTAAGCAGCCTGAGCCTCAGTTTTCTCTTTTATAAAAATGGTATATTAATCCCTAATTCACTGAATTGTTGTGAAGGTTAATTGAGCTGGTAAGTGTGGAGTTGAAACTTAACCCAATTCTCTCCCTCCAAATTCCAGTCCATTGTCTACTGAATTTCTTATTTTGTCATTTAAGACCCTGATCCTAATTATCCACGACTTCCTCTCCCACATTACATGCTCACATTAAACTGATTTGATTCCTTTTCCTTGGGTACACTTGTCTGGTGCTCAGGTACTTTCTGACTGGAATGCCTTCCCAATTCTGTGTGGCTAAATTTTTCCTGCTTCAAGGATCTTGATAAAATTTCTTCTTCTTCGTAAAGCTTTCCTTGATCTCTGTATTGTGAAATAACTGCTTCCCATAAAGTCCTGTAGCATTTGTTCAATCTTTTTTTTTTTTTTTTTAAATTGTGCTTTTATGAGGCAAGGTACATCAAGTACTAGAATGAGAATAATAGTATCTAAGTATTGAAACATTATAACTGTGGCAACAGTTTGTCATTTGAGCTTGAGGACTATGTGGTGGCACAATTGTACCTCTGAAATGAGAAGAAATTAATGGAGTATAGAAAAGGGAAGATCAGCTTTTTTCATATCCAACCCGCAGTCTGCCCTTGCTACTTCTACCTCACCACATTTATTTTCTTCTCATTCTCTTCAGGAAGCAGATTCTAAAGTAAATTAGAAATGGTGGTAATGAACCAGACACAAAAACTTGCTGATATAAGTCCTTATGAACAACTCCACAGTGTGTGTTTTTAAGCTTTAGTGGTTACCCTGGTTCTTGGTAAACATGGATTTATCGGCTTATTTTTCTTTGAGTCATTTCTAAAAAGTCTTGAATGCCTAAAAAGATGTGAGTCTCTACAGCTTCAAAATGTTTTAATTATTGAAGAAAGAGTGGATTTCACTGTAATCTCATTTGCTTCATATGCCATTAGACCACTTAACCAATACATATGTTGAATCTTCCTAAATAAGACATATTTTCCATGATAGCAATTTGGTACTCATTGTTGTAAAGTTTGATTTCAAGGACTTTGAGAATACATAGTAAATTAAATTATTCATTACCAAAGTAAATCCACTTTCTATGTTTATGTAAATATTAGTAAAGTTCATTGATCTCTATTAAATGCCTGTGCTCTCTAAGGAGCATACATACAATTTGTTGGTAAGCTATTACTACTTTCATGGCAGTCATCAACAACCAGGCAGGGACCAGAGATGCTGGGACCAAATCAGTGGACAGTTCTAGATAGTTTTACATGTCCACTGATACTGCCAATTGTATCTTCTTTTGCAGGAGTGACCATCATATTAATGACCACTTTCCCATCAATATGAATATGTATGAATGATGATATGTAATATGAACATGTACAAATGGTTTTGATGAACTCTGTGAATAGCTCTACATATTAATCCCAATTCACAGATGTACTTTCACACTCCATGCAGTGAAGCAAATGGGCCCTTTCTGTTTACTTCTTATATTGTTTCTGCATTTGTCATTACTAGGAATTTTAAAACACTGTTGATTTAGCACCTCTATACATTCAATTTCAAAATCTTGGTCATTTTATCTGTCTCTACCAACCAGAACAGACCATAGAGCATAAACACCCCCTCTTTTTTTGTCATTGAGACTGCCACAGAATTTGTTAAGTACTTTCCAAGTTGTTTAGAATTTTTAAAATTTTTATTAATAGCAAAATATTTTTGTACTGAATCTCTGTTATATATTTCCCACATTCTCTAAGATTTGATGTACGATTTTTCTTATCTATCTGTTCTCTTCATTTAACCAGCACTCTGAATTATTTTGTTCCATACAGAAGGTCTGTATTATCCAGCTGACCCATGGGTTACAGTCTGCTGATGGGCATTCCCCACTGCTAAATTTCTATTATATACGAGGCATTTCATTTTGAGACACTTGCTGCATGGTAGTGTGAGGGCACTGCTGATAGATTCTGTAAACTTGTTTTCTGTTTTCACTGTATCCACATCCAGCAGCTGCATCTTCACCTTTACTTTAGTTACATGGTGGAGCTCCCAGTCTGGGCCTCCTGCTGAAAAAGAGAAGGTAGATCTAACAGATGGGTAGAACTTATGTCTCTGGGGAGAGTATTCATCCTCTTTCTTTAGAGCAACCTATCACTTTCTCATTAGAGGTTAGAACAGGCTCTGGTAATAATTTCTCGAGTAGCTAGTGTAAGCCAAGAGCACTTCCTTTTTCATGGCCCCATGACCGGAAGTTTGAATGTGAGCACAGGGCAGAAGGAATCTCATCTCTCTCCTCTGGTGCCCTCATCAATTGCGTTGCCCACACAATGCAACCTGACCATTATGTAACCACTCTACTATTACAGCACCACATAACAACATCAAAAGGATCCTAAGGAGACTGGGAAATAAATTCTACACATGATTATGAACCACATATGGAAAAGATTCCACCAGTGTCTTCATTGAATTAGGCAGGTTAGTGCCTTAAATTGTTCTGGAACCAATAAATTCGCAGCTGACTTATAATCATTTCCCTTCATGTGATTTAAACTGTGAGTCATTTGTTCTGCTGAAATTGTGGACACATTGGTGTATTTTTAACTTACTATGAGCCACTCTTCTAGAATAAAACAGAACAGAAATGCAGTATGCAATTGTCAAGGGGGAAATGGTGTGCAAGGTCTTGAGCGGAGATCTATGTCCTGGATCTTGCAGGAGGTGACAAAGGGCTCCAGGGCTGAGTCTGCCAGCCCATATTCCCCAGAGCTGCCTTTCCAATGCAGGAGCAGAAAAAAACACAATTTCCCAGAGTAATCACTCCTTGGGGCTCTTGAAGCCCTTGGTTTCTGTGTCTGCCTCTCTTCTGGATCCTGTCTTATTTTCCTTTGCAGTTCTCAAACCAAGCACTGGTGTCTAAGTCATAGCAGAATCTGTACACATATTTGTCGAATCCATCCACTCATTCATTCATTCCTTTATTTAACAGATATTTATTAAGCACCTGTTATGTTCAAGAGCCTGTGCTAGGCACTGGGGATACAGCAGAGAACAAAACAGATAATCTCTAACCTGAAGGAGCTTAATTGTGTACGTATGTGCATGTGTATGTGTTAAACGTGGGAAAAGTCAGACCATATATTAATAATTACACACATAATTACAGCTACAATATTAGTAAGTGCTCTGAAGGACTATGGAGTACTGACCAAACTCTGCTAATTAACTAGCAATATAACACTGGCCAAATTACTTAATTCTTCAAATTTCAGCTTTCTCATTTGTAAACTAAGAAATTTATACGGGCTGATGTCTAAAGTCCATTTTAGGCTTGAACTTTATGATTCTGTGCTTGCTTCATGAAAAACTATGTTTTTACAAAGAACATCTGATTAAAATTATTCATTAATCAATAATACCAGTAACAATGATCAGAAAGTGGTCATTTTATAAATTTTCAAACTCTCAGTGACCATAATAAGAACCTCACCACAAAGAGAGAAATAAAGAAAAGAATCATTGAATAAACAAACAAAAAACCACCCAAAACACAGTTACATTAAGAATTATAATAAAATAAAAAAAATATCTTGAATCTTAAATGTCTTGACATCATTTTGGATGACTAGCAGGATGGTGTGATGTATTAACTGAGAGCTTTTCTAGCTCCAGAAAGTTACAAATAGTGCAGGGGTTACAAGAGATAACACTTATTGAGAATAAAATTAAATTCTCCAATGCTGAGATTTTAAAAGGCTCTGTTCTTTTTGAGAGACTTCTGGTTTGTTCCTAGGTGAAACAGGCCAAACTGAATTGATGGCCTTTACCTGTGAGAACGATAAAAAAGGGTAGGAGACTAGAAAAGAAGAGTGTTTTAAGGATTATTTCCTCCTCTCCCACGGAGAAAGGAAGGAGGCACTCAAATGCTTTCCTTTTTTGAAGCTGAGGAAAGAGAGCACAAGAGATTCCCTCCCAAAGTTTGTGGGGTAGCTGATAGAAGAACAGACTGACATCTCAAATCCTGGTGGCTGTCTGCTGACTCAGGGCTTGCTATGGGACTATCAGAATGAGGGAAAGAACACTGGGAAGAGATGATGTGATTGAGGTAAGCCAGGCAGTCTGGGAGAAGAGCTTTCCTTATACCCTTACACATTCACTACTCCCAAGAGATACAGCAGATACCTGCAAGCAGAGACGCTCAGTCTCACCTGTGCCACAGAGGGTCCATGAGCTGGGAGGGAGCACAGGCTTGTTGGTGATTGCTGCAGCATGAAGAGGCACTGACATAAAAAAGATGTGGCATAATGCTAAATAGGGACCCTCTAACTGAGCAGGTCCAGTCTTACAAGGTACCACCAGTGATTAAGCAGAGTTTCAGGGATCTGAGTATTTTAGCAGTAGGGTCTGTTGGATCCCTCACTCACCCCATGTTGAGACAATAGATCAGAAGCTGATCAGTGGTGATAATCACAGAAAGGGGACAACAACTCTGCCACCACTTGGGTGGAAGGATTCACAAAGAGAAGAGTGGTTACATCCATGAAAGATGAAATCAATTATGTAACCCTGAACAGTAAGGGAAGGAAACATTTGTCCCTTCCCTTGCCTGAAATGAGGCTGAGTTGGTCAAGGAGAATGACTGGCTTCTCACCAAGCCAGTAGATACTATATCATGAATTATATGAGCTTCAGATTTCAGGTTCTAGTGGATCCAGGTCAAACAGCAGCAAAACAAAGAACATCATTCAGCAGATCAGAGGAAGCAGAGGATCTGGTGGCTGAGGACTCCAAGTCTTTTCTGTCACCCCCTCACCTAGGCCACCCCTTACCCTCATCACATGAAGGCCATTTTAGGGAGAGAAACAGGGGAGGGCTATCTGAGAGCCTGTATGTGTTTATCTGAGAAACTGAATACTACCCAAATAGGTGTTTAAATGATTGTATGATACTAAGCTTCAAGACATAGTGGATTTATAAGAGTTAATTTTGTTCCTACTTACCAGTGGATGAGGGGCTCAGGGGAAATCTGGAATAGTTGTAAACAAAATAAAATATTTACATTTACTTTGTATATCTCGGTATTCAAGTCTGGATTTCTGACTCCCTACACCCTATTACTGAGTTAAACAAATAATTGGATCAAAAGTCAGAAAAATTAGGTTCTTTTAAAAGAAGTAATGTAAAAGTAATGTGATGCAGAAAAACCATCTATGACAGACCTATTTTAATATGAAATAGAGCAGCTTCATTTTCTAGCTCTGCCACTTATTAGGTGTGTGGCCTTGGGCACATTGCTGAATCTCTCTGCCTCAATTTCTTCACCTTTATAAAAGATAAAATAATAGCTACCCTGTAGGATTATTATAAGGATTAGAAATAACACACACAGAATTCAAGTACAGTCCTTGGCACATAAACGATGATAAACATTGGTAATTACCATTAGTATGATTCCTAAATGCTGCAGCTGCTAGAACAGGGAAATCAGAATCACTGGCGCCTGCTTACTATTTGCTTTGTATGAATATGGCTTAATAAATGTCTTAGCCACAGCCAATTTTCTTACTATATGTTGTAGACAAAGTATGCTTACCAAGAACTACCCTCGGGGTTAAATTCTATTTTTTGTTCACATTAATTTGCAGAGCCTTATAGCTAAAATATGCCTCTTCAATAATCACAGAAAATAAATAAAAATAAAATGTGAAAATTAACTTTAGAAATCAACGAAATTTTTAAGGCTTGATTTTTAGACATTGAAAATGGAGAGTTAAGAAATTTTTATTTAATCCTCTAAGGTAGTCAGTTAGGTTATTTTTGGCTCACAGTTTATTCCTTCTCCAAACTAGTAGAAATATTTTGTCCTGAAACATCAAAAAATTACTTTAATCCACTTTAAAGAGCTAAATAGAGGTACCTGTTTAGATGGGAAAAGTATGAAGAAAACATAGACTATTTATGAAAATAATCATAGATAACAAGAAAGTATTCCTAAAGTAGTATAATTTACCACTTCTATAAATACATAAATAGCAAAGGGTACTGAGATTGTCTATTTCTGGTAATTTATTTTTCTTATTTATCCTTAGCATTTCTCCATATCAAAAAGATGTTTACTAACATACATTAAAAACAACAAAAAATCTCTTCAGCTTCCTAATTCAGAATGACGTTAATGTCCGCAAACATGATCACAGCCATTGAGATGAAAACAGAAAAGTTGTAATGCTTCCAGATATTTCCTACATCTAGGTATCTTTTGTTGTTTAAATCAAGCATTTTTTAAGTTGAATTTTCTTAATTCTTATCTCCATGATTAATCATATATAATTACAATTTCAGTATTGCCCCAAAGTTTCTGCTATCTGTGATTACAATGACCCTCTATTCCACGTGACAACCGCAGCAGATGTACTCCTGGATGACTGAGACCCTTGCAAATTCAAATGTTCTGTGTCATTGGTCTCCCATCACCACCCATCTATGAGCACTAAATACCTCCTACTCATAGCCTCTATCTCACCTGCTCTTTGTGTCATCCTGGGGATGGAGAATTTATAAATCATTAAAAGCAAATGGAAAAAAAAATCAATCCATTCTCAGTCCACAAGCAGTTGTTGATTCACATTATCAACATATTAATCATATAGAAGTCTAATATTACAATTAGCAGTGAACTTGGAGGCAACAGAATAAAACATCCCAGTTTTCCTCTACCTCACTGATTATTCCTTTTTTGTTACTTTTATTGGTTCTTTGTCTTGTCCCTGACTCTTAACTGTAGAGGACACCAGCACTCAGACCCTAGGCCCCTTTTTTCTCTGTATGGACCCACTCCCTTTGTGATCTCATCCAGTCTCATGGCTTTATGTGTCATCTGTATACCCTCAGTCTTTCCAAATTTATATCCCCAGCCTCAACCTTTACTCCAGCTACAAGAACTCATATACAGTGCCAACTTGGTAATTCCATTCTTACATCTAATTGGCACCTCAAATTTAATATTCCAAAACCAACTTCCTGATCATCCCCCTTTCCCCCAGCCTTGTGAAATCTTCTCTCCCTTAGTTAATGGCCACTCAGTTCTGCCAGTTGGTCAGGCCAGAAGCTTTGGGTCATCCTTGAGTCTTTCATCTCCCAAATTCTGTTGACTGTAGCTTCAAAACATGTGACTTCTCTCCACCTTCACCACCACCACCGCCCTGGTCCAAATACCATAATTTCTCACCTGCAACATTGCAATGGCCTCCTGCTGGTCTCCTTGCTTCCATTCCCTGCTGCCTACCTCTGTCCTCAGCCCAGCAACTAGAGTGATCCTGTTAAAAATTAAGTCCAATTATGTTATTCTTTGCTCAAAAGCCATCACACTTCAGAGAAAAAGCCAAAATTATTTTACAATGGCCAAATATGCCCTACAAAATCTTCTCCCTTTGGGTGTACATACACATCTCTCCCGATCCCACTCCCTGCACTCCGTCCTCATGACCTTATATCCTACCAATATTTTTCCTCCTCTGCCTTGTTCATTCTGCTTCCTGTGATTCCCAGATTCCACCCAGTATGTTCTTTTCTCAGGGCCTTTGACTTGCTGTTTCTTCTGCCTGGATTGCTCTTCCCCCAGATAACCATTTGGTTTATTCCCTAACCTCCTCATTCCTTTGCTTAAATGTCCTCTTCTCAGCCATGCCTTCCCTGATGACCTTATTTAAAACTGTGAAGCCTTCTTCCCTGAGTGCCCTCAACAACCCAGAGCTTGCTATTCTTTCTCTCCTCTTATTTTTCTGTATACTACTTATCACCATCTACCAAACCACACAATTTGCCAGTTTATTGTTTATATTTTCTATCTAATGGTCTTTTCACAATCAGAAGTAAGTGCCAAGAATTCAGGGTCTTTTTTTTTTTACATCCTCGGTGCCCTGTACTTAGTAAGCACTCAATAAATATTCATGAAATGAATAATAATGGACATATTCTGAACTTTACATGTACTAATTAATTGAAATCTCATAGTAAGCCTATGAGAAAGGTCCTATCATCATCTCCATTATACAGGTAAAGAAACTGAAGCACAAACTGAGTAAGTATCTGGCTCAAGGTCACATGGTGATGCTGGGCACAGTGGAGAGGAATTTCCAGCCCAGGCATTGTAGATCCAGAGTTTGAGATCTTAACCTCTTTGCTATATTGCCTCTCAGAAAATATCACCCCAAGGTCGATAACTTGAAATAAAATATTTGTATAATGGTTTTACTTTGTATTTTTCCTTTCTGGCTTATTAAATTAGAGGAACTTAGTCAAACAAGTATGCTTCCAAAACCTCGGTATCAGTTAGTTACAACTCAAAAGTCACAAGTGGGCAAAGTGAAGAGTAACTGTTTCCCACTCCTTAGTATATAAAATTGGGATTTAAGATTTTTGTCTTTTGACATAGGGCACCAAGGGGTTCATGGTGTATTTGCAATATTAAAGAACTAGACCAGACTTCTCAGGCCAAAGGACAAGAACTTTTGTCTGTCAGATCTCACACTCGTTTTCGGTTTGAGAAATGTCACGTAGGCCTGATGGATACAACATTGAACTTGGTTGGGTTTGAGTGTCAACTCTGAAATTTGCACATGTCATGATGCCACAGGAAAACACGTGGTTTCCTCATCTGCAAAATGAGGCTCATTACATACATCTTGCCTATACCATTGTTTTATAATGTGGTGTAAATGTACATTATCATTATCAGTTGATGACAAATTGTTTTCCTAACTGCTGAAAAGATTAGAAATGAAATGAAAACAAACACAAAGTATAGGTTGTACCATCTTTGCCAGGTAGTAATTTGTTTCTTCTAATGTTTATTTTATTTCTTTGCTTATTAATATTACATATAAAAGATTATAAGCTCTAACCTAACTGGCTGGAAAGGTATTTTAATAGGTAAATTATAATCTTGAGGGGAAAAATGACATATAATTTAATCTGATAGGACTTTATTCCAGGAAAATATTTAAAGTCTTAACTAAAACTACTGGTAAGTTATTTATTTAATTACAAATCCTGGTTAGATTTCTTGCTCAATATAATAAACGTAATAGATTAATTATTTTAAAACTAATAATGCTGTCAATATTTTTGCAGTTTGATTTAGAAATTTCCTTACAATGCATATTTTTTTCTCACATTTTGCCACAAACTCAATGTTTTCCCATGTAATTAATGATAACTTATTTTGTTTAACTTAGGTAAAGGTTT
Organism: Cheirogaleus major; assembly: GCA_963574435.1. Lineage (NCBI taxonomy): Eukaryota > Metazoa > Chordata > Mammalia > Primates > Cheirogaleidae > Cheirogaleus > Cheirogaleus major. Next base: position 7,726 of record CAUYPO010091727.1, on the reverse strand, counting down.
TAGCATTTCCAGGATTTAAAAAAAATAGTATTTGAGGCTGGGTGCAATGGCTCATGCCTGTAATCCTAGTACGATGGGAGGCTGAGGCAAGAGGATTGCTTGAGGTTGGGAGTTTGAGACCAGCCTGAGCAAGAGACCCCATGTCTACAAAAATAAATAAATAAATAAATAGAAATATAAGCTGGGCATGGTGGTGTGCCTGTGGTCCCAGCTACTTGGAAGGCTGAGACAGGAGGATCACCTGAGCCAAGTAGTTTGAGTTTACAGTGAACTATCATGACACCACTGCTCTCTAGCCAGGGTGACAAAGTGAGACCCTGTGTCAAAAAAAATGTATTTCAGTCATTTAAATTATTAACTATATATGCTATATTTATTATTCACCTAAGATATTTTAGGTCACATGAAGAAAAAGATCAAGTAATTTCTAACCTTAATGTCTTAGTTTTTCACCACATTCTGTTATCCTTTTCCTCCCACCCCTGTCTCCCTGCTCTGATCCCACCCCCCAATCCTCCTGGATTGCACTGTGTGTTTTGAGATCACTCCCCTATCGTATCTCCAACTCATCAGTAAAATTATTGCTTGTTTGTTTTGTTTTGCTTTTTTCATGGAAACTACTGGTGGGCTTGAATTTTGTGCCCAAGTGCAGCTCTCTGAGTGGAGACATAGGAAGGATACAGAGAGAGCCCTGTAATCCCATATGCCTCGAAATTAGAGCATCAACCCAAGTTTCCATAAATTCTTGAGGGATAGTGAAAGCCTCAAATGATATTGGGTTACAAAAATTTTACCCTAGTCTTCAAAGAACAGTGAGAATATCCACTCAAGGAGAATTTTTTAAGGAGACTTTTGAAATCCAAATGACTGAGAACTATTGTCCTAGCCAGCAGTCCCCAATTTTATCAGACCCATAGATACTGTTACCTGTGTATACATCTCTCAAAAGTAAAAATAATTCTCTAGGTATAATATAAAGCATAAATAAAAAGGAAAAATTCATAATAAAATAATTGCATTTCAACATGTAAAAACTATTATTAAAACTACTCTAGAAAATTAATGAGAAAATCAGATGTACATTTAAAATCACCATGAATATAACAGGTACACCTTAAGTGTAATATGACTATGTTTTTATAACTTCCCTTACTTAAGGAGTAAAGTTCTAACTCTTAGGCATAGCACATAAGCTCCTATAGATGTTATTCTTGCCCATCTCTCTCCTACCTGTCTTCCTTCCACTCCATTCTTTATTCTATAATATTATACTGCTTGAATTGGCCAAATGTAGATTCTATCCCTTCGGTCTTTGAACTAGCACCCCTAAACCAACTTCAAACACACACACAAGCTGTTTCATGGCTCTTTCCCTTTGCTCATGTACCTGGATGTTTGGAATCATCCATCCAAGATTCAGCTTAAGCATTTGCATTTTCTCTACCAGGAGGCCTTCCAAGAGCTCCTTAGCCTAGAATGACTTCTCATAAGGCCCTCTGCAAACCTGAGGTACTTGTTACATTTTATTGAAATTATCTATTTACCTTTCTATGCCCCTTATTAAACTGCAAACCTCTCCAGTGTAGAAATGACCTCCTTCCATTCTGCTTTGCCTAGTGTTCATGGAATTAAATGGCCCCAATCAAGAATAGCAGAGATACTGATGCTGCTAGTTCTTCTCCCTGTGTCTCTATGACTCAATTTACTTCGAGGCCACTCCCTAGCTACTGCTTCTTAGCCACAGTTGAATGCTACAGCTATCATGCCCCTTCTGAAGCAGGTTCACTTTGCATTGGTATCAATCAATCCCAGGGGAGGACTCTAAACACCTCACACACTGCACCTTGGCTGTGCCAATTTCTATTACTTGCATGAGTCTAGTGAGAAAGAACACTCACACATAAGTGCATGAAGCAGGTTTATTGCTCACAGATAGGCAGCAAGGGGCAACAGAAGCCTTGTTAGTCTCCCAAGGCTGAGGAAACATTACCAGGGCAGATGGAGTCTTATCTGTGTGTGCCCCACTTGCACTGCAGCTAAGGGACCCTGAGAAGCAGCCTGCCCTAGGTTTTATATCCTGGGGCATGGGAATCACTGGGCTAAAGTGTTGCAGGACATCCTGTTCTAGGAGGGACAGGAACAGAGCCTGGGCTATTATGGCCGGTTCCTCCTTATCTCAGGATATTGCATCCCAGCACATTGTATAGTTATTCGCGAGAATTACTAACATAAGAAGGGGTAAAACTGGGTCAGTCCAAAGCCACACAGAGAACTTCCTTGCAGTCCACCCCTGACCTAGATACTCACCTTAGCAAAGTTAGTCCATTTCACATACCCACAGACATCCCCAGATCCAGAGATGGAGGTTGGTCTCATCAAATTGATGTAGCACCTTGACAGACACAATCTCTGTGCAACATCATTGAGCCACAGCCAGAGAGTATTTTACTGGGCCTGGGAGGACTACTGCCACAAACAGGATGGTAAGGCTTGCCTGGAGCAATGACCTACCCTATGGTCCCAGTGATCCAGGTAACAAGTTGCTAAAGAGGTCAAAGAAAGATCCTTAAGGAGGTCCTGCTCTCTGCTTCTAGAGAGCCAGTGGGCCTGCTTCTAGATCTCTTCCACCTGTGTCTCTACAATGCCAGTGGTGTTTATCCAGGGACAGCAGGAGGTATTGGCAATGGCACATATTTCTCCCATTTAGGCTAAAAGAAGGTCTAGATCAATTCTGTTGTCTAAAACAATCTTTTAAAGGCAGCTTGGAGATGTCTGCTGGGCTGCCAAGGCAGTGCTAGTAGAGGAAGCAACATCTGCCATGGTCAGGGATAGGTTTACTATAATTTCTTTTGAGCACTGACTCCTATGTGTGGTACCAAAGATCTCATAAAAGACATAAGCTCAGAGTCAGTTACACCTCCTGGCAGGCCTCTAGTACACCTTGTATACAGCTTTAGGTGCTGGCCCAGTGGTGCACCTTATTCCCAAAGGTAATATCCAGGGGTAGTCCCAGTACACCCAACATGGATCCCACCATCCGCCACCTTTCCAGGCATGATGTTGCCCATCCCCTATTTAGGTCACACCTTCGGGTGCACACATCACTCCTTCCCTTGTTTTATTGTTCAGTGACCCATTCATGGGTATGGAGGGACTGGCATTTGCTAGCAAGTCTCAAGTCAGTTTAATGAACTCAGTTTCCCCAACCTCAATATTGTTCACGAAGCCCCTACACAGAGGGCTGGCAACAGTCCAGTCCTTGCTTTCATTGTTGCTGCTGGGACACTTCTCATCCATGTAACCAAAGGAGCACTGTGCATGAAAATACTAGCCCATCAAGGTTTTGTTACTTGCAGTTGTGACATTTTGCCACCTTAGGCCAGTTAAGTTAAAACAAGGCATCTCTGGCTCCCTCCCATGTGGGGGTACCGGATTCTCACTTGGTAGGCCAGTGCTCAGGCTCTGTTGGTGTACACTGTGGTGTTAGAAATACTGGTGTACTTTACCACTGGCAGAATAAGAGACTCTGTGGTCTGTGACAGAAGGAGGTACAACACTTCATTAGGTTACCGGTGGTGGCCATAGCTTGGGAGAGACGAACGAAGGCATTATACTTCCATCCTCAGCTGTCTCCTCCTTGTGGAAAAAGCAGATTGACAGGTTAGTGTCACCCCTCCTGGGGTCCCAAGTGTTCCCTACCTATTGTACAGTAGAGGTTGGACTGAGTTGGTGCAATGACCCAGTCTGTCTGTCCTGTCCTGAGGCTACTGCCTCTGCGGGCACCCATTGCCCTTATTGTTTGACCCTAACTTGTCAACCATAGTCATCCAGTCCAGGAAGGGAGGTCACATCCTGTACAAACTTGACATGTCATCGTCCACTCTGCTGGAAGGATTAGATGTCCCCTGTGCCACTAGAGGGACCTTAGCACCCTGATACTCCTTGGTCTTGCCCCTGACCACTGTGGGCTCTCATAAAAGGAAGTCACATGGGGGAAGCATCGTCTCTAAATTAGAGTTAGGGGGCCCTGTCTGGGGTACTATGGTGGTCTGAATTGCAAACTAGCCCTAGGACATGCACTGTAAAAGGACAAAGGAAAAGGCATGGTTGGGAACACTGAGATTGGGATATTGCAATCATAGCCTAATCAGGTGGTGGTTCTTCACCTCCCACCAAGCTCAGTATTTCCCAACATGCACTGTGGTGCTGTGTTTTCCTTGCATTGGAGTACAGTGTTTAGTGTCCACTCTACCCTTGTCAGATGGGGGTACCACCCCATTAGCAGGCTGTCTTTATATTCTGGCTTCAGGAGCCATGTGGGTCAGTTATTCCATCATTCAATGGCTCCATTGGCCCTTCGATGATAGAGTACATGGAAAGTCCATCGTATTCAATGAAAATACCACCCATTGTTGTGTTGATGAGGCAGTGAAGAATGTTCCTTGGTTGAGTGAAGTTCCATGGGGTATCCAAATTCATGATGTAAGTTTCTCTCAAAGGTGGCTATGGTAGTCTCCATGGCCAAATGAGTCACATATATTTGTCTCCTCTAGGTAACAAGCTGTTGTCACAGTTCTTGTCCCCACACAGTGGATCCTTTAATACTCCAGTCACTCAGTTACCATTCTCCTGACCAGATGGCTAAGCCGTTGGCCACGGCCCATAAGTCAGCGAAAATGTAGCAAGATATGGTGGCAGGGGTGGCCTATGTGGCTATCACCACTACATGAAGTTTGACCCATCATGTGATATGGAACATTCATGTCCAGTCTCAGTCAAAACATGGCTATCCACTGGTTGGCTGGTGGCTGCACCCCACTGGACCCATCTGCTTATTGTTTCTCATAGCCCCCGTGCCATAGTGTCGGTAGGCACATCTCTGAGTCTTGGGTTCCAGGTAGCCACAGGAGGAACCAAAGCTCCTCTGTGGGTTGCTTGGTCCCTTCTGGTAAGCTAACCATTTGTTCATGTAGCCTACTGGTCCCTTAGGGTCCCACATGGACCTGATCATAAATGTCCTATTTTCATTTGATAATTGAGCTCTGTTGAGCCTGTCCAACATTATTGGTGGGGTTTGTGAAGCCAAAGAGAGAATGGGCAGTTTAGGTCACAGAATCACATGCAGTACCTCATCTGTAAGATGCTCAGTCCCCACCAGTGCTCAACAAGCAAGGAGTCACCATTCAAAAGGGGATGTATTGGTGGCTGCCTCAGGTAACTTATGAATCCAAAATCCAAGAGGCTGGCATACCCCAGTGGCAGTTTCCTGTTGCCAGAGGCCCCAATCAACATGCATGAAGGTTACAGACACCTGTAATTTCATTGGGTTAGCAGGCTCTCAGGGTTCCAAAAGTAGTTCCTGAGCCACAGCTTGTTGAACAGATTCAAAGGCTTGATGCTGCAAAGGGCCCCATTCAAAGTTGGTAGCTTTCCAGGTTATCTTGTCTAAGGGGGCCAAAAGAACACCCAGATGGGGTACATGCTGTCTCTAGTACCCAAAGAGGCCTAACAGCTTTGGGCCTATTTTTCATAAGTAGGTGCCACAAGGGCCAACAATTTTTGCCTGACTATATCTGGGATATTTCTTTGGCTTCTTGCCCAAGTGGCCTTGGCATTCAGCCTCCAAGAGTTCACTGTCAGTTTTCATAGGCCTTTTTGACCAAACTGAGCTGTTACATTGTGACAGGGTGGTTTGTAACATTCTGTCTGTAGCAAGTCCGGTATTAACAAAGTAATGTCCTTTTTTCCATTTAGCATGCAGTACTGCTTTAGTTGAATTACCCGTTGGGGCTTAAGTAGCGGAGATGGCCAATAGGAGTGGATATGTCCCACTGTTATGGCTCAGATTCTTAGCTGTGAGGGGTGGCCCTTAGGCCCTTAGGTGGTGATGATGTTCTGTGCCACAAGCAGATGAACCATCAATGCTTATAATACATTCAGTGGTGGAAACCATGGTCAATGGCACTAGAAATGGCCCAAAAGGCTCCACCCACAAGCAGATAAGCTTGTTATCAGTTACCATGAAGTCATCAGTTTTTTTCTCTAAGGGGATCTAGAAATATTTTCATGTGGGCTCCATTATCCCAGAACCCCAGAAAAGTCTGAATTCCCCCTCTTCTCCTTTTATTTCGACAGGAGTGTGAGGCCACTGGTAGCAACCTGGAGACCTTGGCCTCATCCCTAACTGCCATTCAGCTTGGGACAGGTCTGCAATGCCCTTTTGTCAAACTAACATACCTAAGAGGCTACATGAGAACTCTCTGGCTTTTCTCCACATCTGTCCATTAGATAGTGAGCCTCCGTTCTATGAAGGCCTGCACTGGGAGCACTGGCCCCCTCTCTGGTGCCTCAGGGACCATCTGAGTACCCATTTCCTGAGCTCTCTGGCCCTGGAATGCATGATCACATAAGTGCCCAACAACTGGGGAATCATGCGCCTGGCTGGTCTGTCTCCACATTTCTTTCTCTCTGCCTCAACCCATGTAGGCATCTCATTCACATTCATGGGGGATGATCTATGTCCCACTTATCACCTTTCCTTCTCCACAGATCATCCAGCTGCATGTACAGCCCTTGCACCCCCAGGCTGACATCTGTGCCCTGGGTCGGGTCCTGAGGGGCATCGCCCCTTCCTGCTTTGCCAGGAAGCCATGATTCTGTCAGACCAGACCCTGCTCACTGTTCCAATTTTGCAAAGCAGGTTCATTGAGAGAACTGTCTTGAACCCCCATGTGGGATATCGGGACCTCTTTCTACTAAAATTTTTATGTACATCATTATATTTGTTCCTTGTGACCAATGTGGAATAAAAACTAACTACACAAAATTTTACTTTCAAAAACTTACAATGAACTAAAGTCTACTTCTTCATTTTTTTTTTTATTCACAAAAAATCCATTTTTAATTTTGGGATGAAAAGAGGCAGCGTGGCTTAGTAGTTAAGAGGGAAGGCTCTAGAGTCTGACTGCTGGAGTTTCAATCCTGGCTCTGCCCTTTGTAGCGAGTTACCTAAGCTCTTTGGTAAGTTACCCAAGCTCTCAATACTTCCATTTCCTCATGTGAACAATGGGGACAAAATTAGTACTACCTTAGGGAGTCGTCGTGAGTGCTCAATGAGTTAATGCCTGCAAAGCACTTGGATCAGGGCTCATTAAATGTTAGCTGTTATTATTATTATTCTTGTGAAGTGGCTTGAATGAGGCCATTGGGCATGCCTCATTCTCTGTTGGCACATAGAAATAAATTACCTCTGCAGAATTTCTACAAAGATCAATACTGTTTTTTTTTTCTTAATTTAAGCTATTTTCAAAATGTACAAATAATAGAACTTTCTCCCCCAAATGAAGAGAATTCCAGGAAGAGGCTTTTAGCAGGAGGAGAGGAGCTCAGATTACAAGGACATGCAGGCTGGCAAGCAGAAGGGACCACTAACCCTAGCTGGAGAAGATGATTTTGAGCTCATCTGCACACCTGCTGGGAGGATTTAAAGGGAAAAGTGACAAGTCCTAAGCCTTTGGATAAACCTGAAGCTACCATTTTGAAAAAGGAGTTTCCTATGGCTTCTGCTGGCACAGAAAAATACAATTTAGCCCCTTCCTCTAGCCTTCAGTCCATTTTTAAATACTTTAAAAAAGCTTTGAAAGCCAAAGCAACTATTAATTTCTCACAAATGCCAGTAGTAACTAGAAGCTCCACAAAAAGAAAGCAAAATGCTTAAGCTACATTT
>CAUYPO010091722.1:0-40572 GCA_963574435.1 Cheirogaleus major | reverse complement strand
GGTATATATACCTACCTCATTCTCCCAATAAACGAGACTTGATCAGACACCTGTCTTGTCTCCATTTCTCGTGTCTTTTCCTTCCCCAGGTCCCACTCCCCCATTCGCAGACCCCACCAATAACTTGTCCCGCGGGCGGGACATATAATATTCTCATACATAGACCTTTGAGAACATATAGGTAACATATATGTAACGTACCCTCAGATTTGCAAATTCTATATATTTTTAGTTTTTATATTTGTCTTTACGAAAAAAGTCTTCAAGTTATCTGGATATTATCTCTAAATAGTTCTATATCTAACTTCTGATCCACTATATGAGTATTATACAGAAAATTTTAAAAGATATTAGTATTGCTTCATGATTAAAACAGCTGAAGAAACCGTAAAGGATAAAGTATAATTGCACTGAACTAAAAGTATTATTTGTATAAATAGAAAGTGAAAAAATACTGTTGGTGGGTATACAAATTAGTACAGCCATTATGGAAAATAGTATGGGGGTTTCTTCAATAAACTAAAAATAGCACTACTATGTGATCTGGAAATGCCACTACTGTGTATTTATCCAAAAGAAAGGAAATCAGCATATCAAAGGGAATACCTGCACCCCCATGTTTATTGTAGCACTATTCACAATAGTTAAGATATGGGATCAACCTAAATGTCCATCAACAAATGAATGGATAAAGACAAAATGGAACACTATTCAGCCATAAAAAAGAATGAAATTCTCCCATTCAAGGCAACATGGATGAGCCTGGAGAATATTATGTTAAGCAAAATAAGTGAGGCACAGAAAGATAAATACTATACATTCTCACTCATATGTGAGAGCTAGAAAATGTTGTGCTCATAGAAGTAGTAAGTAGAACTGTGGTTATTAGAGGGTGGGAAGGGGGAGGGGGAGGGGAGAATAGGGAGAGGTTGGTTAATGGATACAAAATTACAGCTAGATAGAAATAAGTTCTAGTGTTCTGTAGCACTGTAGGGTGACTACAGTTAACAATAATTTATTGTATATTTTCAAATAGCTAGAAGAGAGCATTTAAAATGTTCCCAACACAGAGAAATAATAAATGTTTGAGGTGACAGATCTGCTAATTACCCTGATTTGATCATTGTGCACTGCATGTCCATGTTATCAAAATATCACTCTGTATCCCATAAATATCTATAATTATTATATGTCAACTAAAAGAGGAAAAAAAAGAAACTGAAAAAACAGAATCACCTTTTATATTATCTTCAATGTGTGTGCTAAGTAATATAATTCATAGTGCTTAAAAATTACATATAAAACTTGTCCTGGTTTTTGGTCTTAAATGTCCCAGTTTTGATCCCAAGAGCCCCAATCCAATTTTCAGGTCACCTAGAATGTCTGAGAATACAGTAAAAGTAGTATTTAAAGTTGTGTTTAAAATGACTGTGAGTCTATCTTGGCTGGGCTTTATATTTTTTAACACTTACTACATGAACCACAGAATATATATTCTGCCTACTTCAGCAAAATTCATGTACCCACTTTACATCTTTACATGTATTTAACTGCTACTTGAATCTTAATATGCCTTTTAAAACACATATTCTATATGATTGACTACTATACACTGGTGTTTCACCTTTATATGGTTTGAGTTTTCTATTTTTAGCTCTAGGTTATTTGAATATGTGAGTAGGAATGGTAAGTTCCCAGGTAATCAAAATTAATTTCTGCATTACATTTGAACATGTATGCTTCAAAATATCTTCCAGAATATGAAGCAGAGTAAAAACTGGCATTAAAATCTAAAGAATATCCTAAGATAAACCAAAATTCTTTTTTAAAAAAATCACTCATTTTCGAAATAGGTCTTTCTTTATTGCCACTCAATACCAAAAGTAAGCAGAGCATCAACCCTTGAAATTTTCTGTGGAGCAAGAAACTAGTTGAGTTTAGCATTTCCAAAGTCTCTTTTGCTATATAAGATAACTCTAATGGCCATCTTTTAAGTTCTCATTAAATGCCAGATCATAGGCTAAATTTCTAATTTTCACAACAAACCTATAATAATCTAACATGGTCGGGATTCACTTTTACAGATAAAGACAAAGAACATCAGAGATATGAAGTAATTTGTCCAAGTTTATAACTGGTTGTTGAAAATCAAAGCCAGGATGATGAACTCAGATCTACTTCATTTAAAAGACTACTACACTATTTTGCCATAAAATGTAAGCATAAATAATGTAAAATGTCAACCAAAAAGGTAAAGGAAGTACTATTCATATAGAAGGAATATAATTAAATGTGACAGCAATAGTCGATAAACCTTCAGACCAAATTTCCTTAAATAAATCCTTAATGAAACTTTTAAAATTACTTCCATAATTTTAACAAAATTCTATAATCTTTTTAAAAGTAATTATGAATATGTACTCTAAGAATTTACACCACAAATATCAATTCCATAAATCCAAAAAAACTTTTATTTTCTCTCAAGTATTTACCTTGAGTAAATAACAACCTGATTAAGATAAAACAGATGAAGTAGTTAAATGAGATTTTAGCAGGAATACATTTAAAAAGGGCTATACACTCAATATGCTCATTTATATTTTTATTTTAAAATGAAGATTTAGAGAGTAGTCCATAAATTATTTATTTTTATTTTTTGTATTTAAAATTATATTATAAATCACTTTTGTTAAAGTGATTAGAAAGCACATACACATACTTTAGGGAAGGTTGCTCATCAAAAATAAACATTTTCAATATTGATCTCTGAAGAATATTTTTTCTGTTTTCTTAAATAAAGATATAGAAAGAAACAAAATACATCTGACAGGTAAATATGGAACAAAGTAAAACAAATGAACTGTCAGAAAATCAGAATAACAACTTAAGTAAAGACATTTATTACAGGAAAGACCAAAGCAACATCACTAGCTGTTTCTGTGCAATTAGGCTGGGATGATTATAGCTGTTCTTTATAGTTTTCTATAAAATGTTTCCAATACTATTCAGACAAGCAGTGATACCCAAGGACATGGAAAATGAATCTAAAATGGTTGAAAAATGAGCAAGCACTTAAGAAAGTAGAAAGAGATTTTAACAAATACAGTTTAGAGGGGACCGGTTCAGGTAAAGCATATTGTTGATACTTGAATTTTAAAAGAAAGTTTTCACTCTGTATTTAACATTTCAAAATCTGATATAAAATGTTCTATAACATGGTGAAATTTTTCCCTCAGCATGTAATTCAGATTTCACTATAAATGCAGCTCAAGAAAACTAACAAACACCAAATGGAGGGAAAAAAATCTTTGTACATTTAAAACAAAGTTCTTATTCTACTTCCTTTTATCTAATCTCTTTATTCCTCACCCATTTTATAAATAATATTACTTACTTTCCTTTTTGTTTTTCACTTCATGTTCATGAACTATTTTAAAATACATTTGTTTTTCACAATAACTTTGAGGTAGATGTAATTATTTCTGTTAAGCAATGACATGGCTTGTCCAATGTGAAACGATCATGAGGCAACATAGCTGAGTGTCAAGTCTCCCCAGACTCATTGTCCCCACTCCTGTCCCTTGCCCCAAGTATTCTAAACTTCACTACAGTTTTACCTTGCAAACTGACACTTTTGTGCTCATTTCTTAACTAGTGACAATCTAATTCATCATTTTTTGTGTTTGAAGTGGAAAATATAAAAATGGTACAGTAGAATAATTTTAGTTTAAGCTGATATCCATTAAGGCAGGCATCATGGCAATTATTTCAATGCTGACAAGTAGTGCGTGGGTACCTGTCTCATTTTTCTGATTCAGCTGCTGACAGTGCTCTAAATGAAGCTTCAGTTCTTCGTGAGAATTCTTTCCATTTAAGATTTTAAAATCAGTTTCCCTTTTTTCTCAAAAGCGTTATTATAATCAACCTTATGTGGGGAGGAAAGTGTTGGGGGAAAAATCTCTTTAAAAGATTTCAAATACAATGATCCAAATCCATCACAACTGGGAATAAGTAAAATAAATATAGTAGATTAAATAAATTCCTCCAAATGGAGGTTTTTAAAAAAGAAACTGACATCCTTATCCCCTAATTTAGCATTATTTTAAATATAAGTGGCCAATTTCAAGAAGCACTTTCCATTTACTTCATAGTATCACCCCTTTGTGTTAAGAAGGGGTAAAAGCCATTTGTGACAGCTTATTTTTAGATATTGATCATCTCATCTTGCTGCAAAGGGAATAAAAATAATTAAAGTTGAGTGAAAAATAATTTGAAGCGCAGCATATTTCAAAGCATAACCGTCGTCATAACTGTTCAGATGAGATTTCTTGAAAGCCTAGTAATAAATGCATGCCCTAGATATTTTTTTAAAAAGTCTACACCTTACTTATTCAAATTGGCCTCTTTTACTGGCAGCTTAAGTTTAATTTTTATCTTCAGATACTTCATACAATTCCAATAAAATGCAGTGATTAGTATGTATATAATGACTGAATTAGTTGATTAGATGGACATGAACTGTTTTTAAGCTACGTAATTCATTTTAAAATATAATTCAAGGCCAGGCGTGGTGGCTCACACCTGAAATCCCAGGTACTTGGGAGGCTGAGGCAGGAAGATTACTTGAGCCCAGGAGTTTGACGCTACAGTGAGCTATGATGATGCCACTGCACACTCTAGCCTGGGCAACAGAGCAAGACTCTATCTTTAAAATAAATAAATAAATAAATAAAATTCATTTGTCTATGCTGTGTTCTTTTATCAAACTTAAAGCAGTATTTCTTCAATGTACATACATTCATTTTTTCATTTTTCTGGTAACTCAAATTTATTTCAGAAAATATAAATTCATTTGGAAAATATAGAAAAGTAGAGTCTAAATAAAATCACCTGTAGTTTCACCATAAAGAAACAATTATTTTATTTCTTTATTTTATCTATCAATCTTCATTTCTACTGCTATTACAGGTTGCAACAGAACACAGAGCCCAGAAAAACTTGGTACTGAAAAGAGACATTACATAACTGTCGAAACAAATGAGGTTATTTAGAGGATGATTTATAAGCACTAATATATCATGCCTATAATAAAATTTCCTCTAAAAATATGTTTTGTTAGCATTATATATTTGCTAGTGTTTCATAAAGTTTTGTTCACTTTCATTTTGCCTTGGAAAGTGATTATGAGCATCAATACTGTTATTTTAACTAATGAATAAATTGATAATTAAAGTGATGGGTATCTGGGATTCTGTATATGAAGAACATAGACAGAACTGAAGCTTTTACATGGAAGAGGAAATAAAAATGAATCATAATTCAAGCACTTAATTGCAAATTTTTCTTAGAAGCGTACAAACGAGCATGTGCTAACCACAGGGGATAACTGGCCTCAGGTCAATTTATTTTAACAAATACATAATGAACATCTACTATACATGAAAATTTGTCACACCAAGGTGTTATATTTAATCCCAACCATATCAATAATTACATTAACTATAAATGGTAAAGGTAGGGAGAAGGTATAAATAGTTGTGGGAAATAGGAAAAGTTTCATGAAAAAGGTGGCATACCCTAAAGGCTTTGAAAGATGAGACATAATATTCTGCAGAGGCCTCACAACATAAAAAGAGAAATTGCATAACCTATTTTACTAGCAATAAGTTATCTATGTGAACTAGAGTACAATTAAGATACATGGGAGTACTGGAAGACAAAATTGAAATTATGTTAGGGCCATTTGTGGAGCCCTTTGAATTTCAAAAAGAAGAGTTTGTAGTCAACTTAGAAACAGTGGACAATTGCTGAAGTGGAATTGGAATGGATTTGGAATGAATAGTCTGCAAGTGACTGATTCTATACTTGTAAGTAGATTAAATCAGGATGTCATGAAGACATGTTTTGTTAGGAGAAAGCTAATATTTCCTTCAAAGTACAAAAGAAAGACCTAGTTAAAGGTCTTTCAAGTAAGAATTGAGATATCAAATCACATGCAAGTTGGGACGGGGTGGGCAAGACAAGAACAAAAAACACTCTTGTATAGAAGTTTTTGTTCAAAAGCATCTTAAAGGTAACACATTGAATACAACATGTGATGGGAAAATGAGAATGAGGTAGAAGTAACTGTGACAAATGTCATGAGCTACTGAACTTTAAAAAACAAAAATAGGTAATGAAAGAGCAAAATGTCCTAAGAAGGGCACAGCATCCTCTTCAAAATACAGTACAGTATATACTGGGCAGAGAGCACAGAAAGTCCTTCTATGTCCAGAGTATATGTGGAGTATTTCAATAATTCTGTGTTTGGTCAAAACTGAATATACGTACAGTTCAACCTATTAAAGCAACTCTCTTTCCTACCTAATATTTCCTGACTCTGTAAATAACAAACTTAAATCCATTACTGCCTTAATATAATATTTTTAAGAGAATGTTGAGTCAAATAGTGTAGTTAGTTGTCAAAAGGTACTGTTGAGAGCATAAACAACCCTCTGAGGGCAATATCAGAATGGGTTATGTTTCCTATGAAGTAGTTGTCAAAAGCAGGTGTTCACACATTTTGGAGACAAACAAAAACTAAATCACTTATTAGTCAGATGGTAGGTTCTTAAAATCCCAGTATGTGTGGGCTAGTCATATCTAACACAAATTGCATTTCCACCACTGTATATGTTTCTATAGAAGATCTTAATTCATTGAAAATTATTTCAGCCATTCTTCTCAATGTAATGGCTAAAGGTTAGAGTGACAAATGTATCCTCTGGAGCCTGTGAGTTCTAAACATAGAAAACTCTACATTTCTGATCTCACTCTATATGTAAAAGTTAAAAGAAAGGGAGTTTTTTTTTCAAGATCATTTTGTTTATCCTTTTTTGATATAAGAAAACACTAGGTATGTATGAATTAAGTAGCAATAAATCCCCTGATACACTCCTTCGAGATTTTTAAGAAAACTTAACATGGTTGCTAGTTAGAATTGTAGTCTTGGTTTATAAGGCAACAAAGTATTGGCAAATTACTCAAAAGTAAACCTAAAACTGGTCATCCAGTTCCAGATGTTTGGAAGAGACATGAAAAATGAAAAACACCCACTTTTCTGTTATAATTATACTTGAAATTATTTTGGAAGTTGACATCATATTGCTTGCTTTCTCATAGAAATAAGCTCGTGTATAAAAAGTTGAAAATCAACTTTTAATTCATCCATTTAGTTCCATGTATTTCAATTGTGTTGGGTCTCACATAAAACACATATAATATGGTTATCACAGATCTTATCATATAGCAAATAAGTGTAATAATTATTGTTAATATTATTATTTGTATATAGGTTGCCACAGAGCACATACCCAATATTAAAAGGTGAGGAATGATTACTGTATGAATACTGTGTAATAGGTACCCTTTAAATCAGAGAGAATTTCTTTTTCTCATAGTAAAACAGAAGAAACTAATAATCTGTTATCCACATCTCAAATCTTGTCAAGTTTAATGCCTCTAAGAGAAATGAAGCTTTAGAAAATAGATTTTTTTTAAAGAAATGCTTTGGACAATTCAGAACTATAAGACAAATTGTCCACAGATTATATTATTGCTCTTTTGCCTCTGCACCCTAGAACAATATATGAAAAACAGAACTACAGAGTTGAGTAGTTGCAACAGATACTGAATAGCCCACAAGGCCTTGAATATTTACTATCTGGCCTTTTACAGAAAGCATTTGCTGACCCTTGCCCTAAAATGCCATTCTTCTCTTTACTATCCAGTTGAGATCTTTGAAATTCAGAAATGAAAGTTACTGATACCAAATATGAAGACATACAGTAAGACTGTTACGATACTTCAAAGCTCATAAAATATCTACCATCTTCATGAATGTCTCTTTAACTAAACAGCAATGAGTTGCTGACTTTCTCAGTGCCATGATATAATGTCTAATGTGTTCCGCAACTGAAAGTCACAAAATTACTCTAAGGTCTATAATGAAAAACATCTTAAAACCTGCAGTTTCAGAGAAATGATCCAAGTAAAATCTATACAGTACAACAAAAAATATGCTGAAGGATTTAAATCTATATTAATAAAATTTCTTATTTCTTTGAAGGAATATAGGCAATATAAGAAACTCACAATTATTCCTGGTAATGAAGGACAGACAGAAGGATAAATTAAATAATAAATTTTCCTAATTTATCCAATAATCTTTTACATCATCGTATATTATCCTCTGCTTTCCCTATTTCTATATCATTAAAAAAAAATGGCACCCTGAGAAAGCAGCAGCAGCAATAGACTGATACACAGAGTGATGGTTGCAAGCCTCAGATTTCTCAGATATGTGTTGTTATTAGATTTAAATACATTTTTGCAGAATATGTACTAGTAAATTCACCCCAGTCTCTACCATTTCTCTTTGTCTTATATAAGGCTTGATTCAAACATTTATATTAGCTGCTGGCCCCCTGAAGGCATCTGATTTTAGAATTCCTGGCTTAGATAATATTCAAAGTGAAAAATCAGTTCAGGTAATTAGACCATTGTTAAAATCTATTATGCATATTTGTTTGTATGTGTACATACATAAGTGAAACTAATAGTGTCTTAGAGCAAAAATCTGAGATTGTTATCTAAGGGGGGTAATTTAATTTTGTGAAAGGCAATATACTTTAGTCATCCCCATTGAAAGTGTGAGACTAACAGTCATTATGATCTTATTATAATGATATATTTAGAGGTTCAGATTCCTTTTATATCTTCTGCTAAGTTAATTGGGCTATATGCATAGTTTCCCAATAAATAATTATGTATTTGGTTTCTTTAGAACCATTTGTTTATGAATGAGAACCTTACAAACAAGCATCTTACAAACTCTTGGTAAATGGGATACTTCTCATTGTTGGAATATGAAATTGCTAATAAACTGACAGAAGAAAAGTTTGTCAGCCAATACCTGTTGCACGATTGTTGTTAATTCCAGGCAGAGCTGTATGACATTATTCCTTGTAACTGAATAGTCTGTCACAGCAGCAAATGGTGACCTATAAAGGCAAAAGAAAAACTGTGATTACTAGGAATAGCTTTTGAAAAGTCCCAAAATACAATAGCCTAAAATAAGATTTTTAATAATATGAAATAAATTGTTCTGAAGTTTACATATTGATAAAAATATCCAGGACTTATTTAAAGGAAAAAATTGAGAGAAATGTTTGGAAGAGAATTAAATTCAAGAAAAAAATTTCTTTCTATCAAATTTCTCTGTTTTTAAAGTTCTTAATTATGTAGAAGTTCTTTGGTAAGTCTTACAAGGTCTCTTGGCTACATCTAAAACCAAACAACAAAAAGAAATATTGTAGGCAAAGACAACATTTTAGTTCACTTTCAAAAGAAGCTAAGATTTTGAGTACAGGACTTCTTGAATTATTCATAATTAAGAGCTAGTAATAACAACAGCTAATGTTTGCTAAGGGCTTACTATGTGCCAGTTACTGTTCTAAATGCTTTACATGCACTAAATAATTTAATCTTCACAACTCTTATGAGATAGGCATTATTTTTAAATTTCTTATTTTTTGTAGAGACGAGGTCTCACTCTTGTTCAGGTGGGTCTCAAACTCCTGAGCTCAAGTGATCTTCCTACCTCCATCCTCTCACCTTGGCCTCCCAGAGTGCTAGGATTACAGGTGTGAGCCACCATGCCTGGCCAGATAGGCATTATTATTATTCCCATTTTACAGATGAGAAAACTAAAGAAAGTTTAAGTGACTTATCAAGGTCACATAACTAATAAGTGGTGGAGCTGGTATTCAAACCTAGGAAGTCTAACTCCAGAGCCCACCCCTACACACAGCTAAATGCTTTTACTTAACTATTCTAGTTCCTTTGTTTTTCAATATAAATTTTAGAATCATACTGTCTGTATCTACAAAAAATCCTGCTGGAACTAGAATTTCATTAAATCTACAGGGAAATTCGAGGAGAACTGACATCTTCACTAGATTGGTCTTCTAGTCCATGAACACAGTGTGTCTCTCCATTTTAGTTAGGTCTTTTATTTTATACATCAGTGTTCTGTAGTTTTCACATACAGATCCTGTGGACATTTTGTTACATTTATGTATAGTCATCTCATTATTTTTGGAGTAATTATAAATTATACTGTGTTTTTAATTTTGGTTTGTAATTTCCCATTGCTAGGATATAGGAATATGATTAATTTTTGTGTATGGACTTTGGTAACCTGCTACCTTGCTAAACTCACTAGTTCTAACAGATTTCTGGGCTTTTTTTTAGATTGCTTAGGATTTTCTACAAAAACACACATTACCTGAAAATAGGGAAAGTTTTATTTCTTCCTTTCCAATCTGCCTTTTATTTTTTCTTTCCTGCTGCACTAGATATGACTTCCAATATGATATTAGATAGGAGTGGACAGTCTTGCCTTAGCCCTGATATTAAGAGGAAGGCATTCAGTCTTTCATAATGTAGTATAAGGTTAGCTGTATGCTTTTTATACATGCTTTTTATCAAGTTGAGGTAATTCCACTCTACTCCTACTTGCCGATAATTTTTCTCATGAATGGGTATAGTATCCTATTAAATGCTTTTTCTACATTAACTAATATGATCATAAAACTTTTATTCTTTAGCCCATTGATGTAGTGTATCTGTATATTGATTTATTTTCTCTATCATTATTTATTTTCCAAAGGCTTAACACTAAGTACCCCGCTATCATTTATTAAATGACTCTTTCTTTTTCTAGTGGTTTTAACATATTCTTTCCTAAATGATTCTGTATACAGTCATGTACCACATAGCAACATTTCAGCCAACAATGGACCACATATATGACAGTGGTCCCATACAATTATGAGTATTTGAAGCACTTTTATATACCTAGAATAAATCCCACTTAGTCATGGTATACAATTCTTTTTACACATGGTTGGATTTGGTTTGTTGATATTTTGTGGAGAATTTTAACATCTAAGTTCATGAGAAATATTGGTCTTTAGTTTTTTTTTTTTTTGCATTATTTTCTTGTACCATCTTTGTTGGATTTTGGTTATCAGGATAATAATTGCTTCATAAAATGAGATGGGAAATGTTCCCTCCTCTATTTCTGCAATAGATGGTGTAAAACTGATGTTACTTCTTCTTTTAATATATAGAATTCACGAGTGAAATCATCTGAGCCTGGAGCTTTTTTTCTTATCCCAAAGTGTTTCTAACTACTATTTACTTTCTTTAAAAGTTATAGGATTACAAAAAGTATCTATTTCATCTTGGGTTGAATTAGTAGTGTTTTTAAGGAATTGGTCCATTTCATCTAAACTGCCAAATTTATATACAAAGAGTTCTTTGGGGTATTCCTTTATTTACTTTTAAATTTTGATTGACTTCTCTATTGTGTTTGTTTTCAATTTCATTGATTTCTGTCCTTATCATTATTACTTGCTCTCTTCTGCTTCCTTTGTGCTGATTTTGCTCTTATTCTTTTATTTTCTTGAGATGGGAACTTAGGTTACTGACTTTAGATCTTTCTTCTTTTCAGATATAAGCATTCAGTGCTATAAATTTCCCTTTCAGCATGGCTTTAGCTGTGTGCCACAAATTATGATTTGTTGTATTTTGACCATTGGACTACTTAGAATTAAGTTGTTTTGAGTTTTAGTTTGATTCCATTGTCTGATTTCAATTCATTTAAATTTGTTGAAATTTGTTTATGATGCAGATATGGTCTATCTTGGTGAATATTCCATGGGTACTTGAAACAAATTAGAATTTGGATTCTGTTGTTCGATGAAGTGCTCTAAAAATGTCAATTATAATCTGTGGTTTGTGGTAGTGTTCAATTTGTCTAGTCTTTACTGATTTCTGTCTAGTTTTGTCAATTCTTAAGAGAGGGGAGATGAAGTCTATAATTGTGGATTTGTTCTATTTCTTTTTTCAGTTCTGTCAGTTTTTGCTTCATGCCCTTTAAAGTTCTGTTGTTTGATATGCACATTGGCAACTTTAATTTCTACTTTTTTGAACTGTCTATTTATATGATCATCTGTTACATTTTGCTGGGTTTTTTTTTTTTTATCAATTTGTATACATTATATGCTTCTCATATCCGTTTGTTGCAAGTATTTTTCCCAGCTTGTCTTCTGTCTTATACTTTGTTATGTTTTTCATTTTTATGTAGTCAAAGTCAAGCAGCATATTCCTTTCTATTTTATTCCATATTTTCTTAGAAAATCTTTCTATTTCTAGAAATCATTTTGCCTATTTTTTTCCAATTTTCTTATGAATTTATATTTTCCATTTAGATAACTGATACACCTAAAATTTATTTTAACAAACAACAGATACTATTCTATCATAATTAATATATTTTTCAAAGGCTTAACCAACTGCCCTACTACCATTTATTAAATGACCCTTTCTTTTTCCAGTGATTTTAACATATTGTTTTCTAAATGATTCTATATACAGTCATGCATTGCATAACAACATTTCAGTCAACAATGGACCACATATATGATGATGGTCCCATAGGATTATAATACTGTATTTTTACTGCACCTTTTCGATGTTTAGATATGTTATATACACAAATACTTACCATTCTGTTTCAATTGACTACAGCATTCAATACAGTCACATATATATGTCTGTAGCCTAGAAGCAATGAACTATATCACATAGCTTAGGTGTGTAGTAGGTTTGTGTAAGCATACTCTATAATGTTCACACAATGACAAAATTGCTTAATGATGCATTTTTCAGAACATATCCCTGTCATTAAGAGACACATGACTGTACCATAGTCTATTTTGGGCTCTCTTCTACTAATTTGTCTATTTCTATTCTAAAACTCAGTACATTTTTTAACATAATTTACTAAAATGGAAGGAGACATTAAGAATTCCAATGAAGTTAATTAGAAAAAATGTCATTAAGTAATTGATCTCAGTTTTAAAAAAAAACCTCTTTAAATATAAACCAGCTTTTAAAAAATCCATCCTGATGGAAGTTTTTTAAAACTGGATTGTAGAGATGGCTACATATTGGTATCTAAATTTACTAAAACTCATCAAACTATACACTTAAAATGGGTGAATTGTACAGAATGAAAATTAGGCCTCAATAAAATTGTTTTTTTAAAAAGATATAAAATATAAGCACTTCTAGAAAAAAACATTAATTAAAAAGTTACCTAAAGACCATTTTTACTGCATTGAAGCATAAAAACTGGCATTTTAAATTAAGAATTCAAAAATGCTTCTGGCATGATTATGAAAGAGTTTGGGTTCCTAGGTTTGTAAAGGTCAGAGTCTGCTTATAAAATCTAAAAACTTCATTCAAAAGTGATGATATGAAGTACAGCATGATTTTTTCCCCATAAGTACTTAAAAGAATCTCATTTGATCTTCAAAATACAAAAGCAAAAATCTATTTGATGACTGAATGCCTCTAGCAAACTGAATATTAAGGAATGTTATCCACTTTCCTGACCACTCATATTTTAAGTAGGACAAGCTTCTCACTCAAGACTAAATTTCAAGAAAATGGAAAAAAATCTAAACATATGCCAAGGAAAACATTGATTTTATTTTGTAGTGATTAAGAATTCCCCTAAAGTTTTCATCTTAAAGGCAAACCATATAAAACCATACTAAGAGTCATTCTTAGCTAGCAGATATTAATGTTTGGTATGATGATTTTGGCTATACACACATATAAGGGTAAAAGGCTGACAGACAGGGTTCCAATCTTTGTGGGTCACCAAAGATAATCACTCAATCATGACTTAATCATCATCTATCTATGAAATTGAAAATGGATCTCTGTAGAATAACTGAACATGATCACACACATATACACACAAAACTAAATAAAGAAAGAAAGTTGTTCTTAGGTCTGATGAAATCCTAAATTAGACTGAGGGTATTTACAAAAAGAACAAAATGACCTGAAGTAAAGAAAATTAAATTCATAGCAAAAAAGCTATTTGATGCCAGAAAGAAAAAAAATAGATAAAATCCTTGGTTCATTGACAAATGTCTGCTGTAGGGCTTATCCTATTTAGACCTTAAAAATCAAGCAACTGTCATTCTAAAATGATCATATGGATGATATGATGCTTATATTTCTCTCCGGTACAAAGGTTTACGGCTGTATAAGAAATAATTCTTCATACATTCTTCTTAAATTTGATCACATTTATTATATTTGTTTGCCTTTGTTTGCATTACATTTATGGAAAGGTTATTAATGGTTTAGAAATCCTAAACATATTAGAAGCCAATAAGGAAAGCTAAGAAATTAATAAGGAAAATCTGGAATGCTTTACTATTTCTCACATTGGCACAACCTGAAGCCTGAGGGTAGTCCAATAGTGGTAGTGCTATCATCACTGCTCTGGACAACTGGTGCCAAGTGAAGAGCAATGAGCACATGAAAGGAAATAAGACCAAACAATAATAAGCCACAGTATCTGGTGGTATTTAATGTAATTTTCTTGGTCTCTATAATTTTTTTCTGGTACAGAATTTTTATCCTACAGTTTCTTAGCATGGAAGAAGAAATTAGTTTAATCATTTTTTTTTATATAAAGCAAAAAATTTCAAAGACATCTGTTTTTCAAAGAAAACATTTTTCCCTAGCACCTTAAACTCTTTTGCCTTATATATATATATAAAATGTTTTCAATAGTATCAAGAGATCTCATTGATCATTTCAAAATAGAATAGTATTAAAAGGTATTTTATGAACAATTAGAACTGGGTATTAATGCTAAAAATGAAAGAAGATAAACTTTCACCATTAATAGCAAAATAAACATTTTCTATGCAATAATAATGCTGAACATTTTTACTGATGCTACATACAACATGATACGTATAGTGATCTGTAAACCTCTGAGTATAGATTGATTTGGCAAAGCTACAGAAAAGTACAAGAAAGATGAGGTGTCATAAAACAGCAGGATGTAGGTTAAAAATAGACAAGTAAACCATGCATTGAAAACAAACAGTAAAGCTAGCGTATGTGATTCACCTCTGAGGCTTTTCCTCTGGGAAAGTCTGATGTTTCATTCAAGTAAATATTTAAAATGAGGATAAAAAGGAATTTTGTTAGCCTTAGATTTTATCTTCTTTAAGAAATGTACAGAGTTGGTCTTTGAAAAATATATCTCATTTAAATGGAAGCTCCATTGAAATTGGAATTTTTGTCAGTTGTAAACATTTTTCCTAGCACACTAACTCTTACGCCATAAACACTTAAGTTTCCAATGATACCAAAAAAAAAAAAAAATCTCAGTGATCCCTTTAAAATAGAGCGATCTTGAAAGTAGTTTATAAACAATTAAAATGAGATATTAATGCTAAAAATGAGAGAAAAAATAAACTTTTATCATAAATAGTGAAATAAACATTTTCCATAAATAAAATTCTGTGTAGCAATTTGAGGTATTGAGGCCAAAAACACAGAAGTGGTAGTCTTGCCTAGCTTTTGAAGAGAAATACCAAAGCGTAAATGTTTATTTGCCACATTCCTAAGAATCGCTTCCTCAAAATCCTCAAGAATTAGACAGTATTCAAAAGGAGATGCAGCATGACAAAGGAACATAAAGGAGGAAAAACAACAGGGCTTTAGTGTCAGACAAAAAAAATTCAAAGTATAATTTTCATACTAGATGAAAGACTTTAAGCAAGTTACTTAAAGTCTCATATGTAAACTAGGGATAATGACATCTGCTTTATTAGAATTCAATGAGTTGATATATGTATGTATATATATAATGTATCTAGTTCAGTATCTAGAATAAAATTAAAGATTTTTGCCTACTCTCTTTCTCCTCCTTCAAGTAACATAAAATAAAAATTGTAATTAGCCCAAATCATATTGCTGTGTATGCAAGTTCTCTCCAAAATGTAATAAAAGTTTCTTAATGCCAAAAAAACTTATTACTGTTTAAAAATGAAACCAGTTGTTTAGCATCAAAATATTTAACTGACAAAATGTTTTATTCTTCAATTAAAGAATTATATTGTATATCAAAGGAATAAATTAAGGTTAAAGATCAAATGCCTGACACCATTTGCTTGCAATGGCCATTTTAAATCCCCCAATTAAAGCAAATCTACAGTGACAAACAGAAATATTAAGAATTTTTAGTCAACATCATTTCTATTGAACTTTCATAATTATTTAAGTTATAATTTCTTGAAAAACAAAAATAAAAAATACAAGACACATTCTTACCTTTTATAAAGGAAGCATAAAGACAGAACAATTAATTTTTTCTAGAACTTAAGATGAAACAAAAACATTAACTAGATTTATTTAGAGAAGAGGCAGGGACTTAAATAATGATTCTAAAGTCACTAACAAAATTTTTTGGAGTTTATCCTTTGATATTATATAAAGGAAAATAAGTTGGAAATGTTCCTCATATGGCTTTGGTGAACAAGTTCAGTGAATTATGGACTATTAGTGCTTAAAAGACATCACCAAATTCTGCAGGTCCTACATCTTAATTTAAAAATAAAATAAAAACAGAGGTTAAAGTTTAGGTTATAGAGGGCTAGAGGCAGAGCTGAGACTCAACTCTCTCAGTCTTTTGCTCTTTTATAGTATATCACAGTGCATTTAGGCAGGGATTCACAATAATTGTTGGGGAGAATGATGCTCTTTTGGCTTTTCTCGCATGTGATTAACATGTGTTGTTTCCTGTGTAAAGTTTGTAGGACACTCTGAAACAAGAGGCCATGTGGAGTGTTGGCTTGCATTCCTGCTGCTACCTAGAAAACATTGTTTTTCTTTGAAAAAAAAATCATACACACATCCACCCTGGCACAGCTATAGATAAAATCCTATTAAATTTAAATTGATCTCAGGACCTTCTGAAATATGTATGAGCCAAGGAGCAGTTAAGATATTCATACAACCCACAGCGGAGGAAAAAGCAAAGTTAAGTCCCCAAATATATTGGTAGCACTCACAATTTTCCTTTCTTCTTTTCCATAATCATTAACAGATTAAAAATCTGTTAGAAGGGGAAGTTATTATTATATAAAACTATCCTGAACTACAAATAATTTCACAGAAAATTTTTTTCAAAGAGGAATTCTCACTTACCTTTAACTTCCAACCAACTGAAGTCACATACATTCTGATTCCCTAATTAACCACACACTTTTCAGTCCTTATCCTACCTAATCTCTCAGCAGCATTTGACCCTATTGACCACTTCCTTTTTTCCTTACAACCTTTTGTAGTGGCTTCCATGGCACTACTCTCAGCTAATTTCTTCCTACTTCTCTGGGTATGCCTTGTTATATTTTTCCATATGCTGAACTTTTAACCATCCTTCAATTATTGGTGGTCCATAGGGCTCATTCCTTATACCACTTCTCTCTACACATTCAAAAATATTTATTGAGCAGTCACTACAGGCTAGGAACTGTACTAGATAATTAGGATATCAGTGAATAAAGTATATGAAAAATCCCTGCTCTCTTGAGGCATATATCATATAAAGAACAGTCAGATGAAAACAATAAACATAATACATGAGTAAATCATACAGTATGTTAGAATGGTCTAAGCGTTATGGAAAATAGAGCAGGATAAGAGGAATCCATTCGAAAACTCTACTTAGACCTCCTATTTGGTAAGGGTACCACCACACACTAGGTGAGCCAAGTCAGATATCTCTTATTCATCCCAGATATCTCCCTTTCCCTTACTCTCTACATCTTAACTGTTGCCAAGTCTTACTTATCTGCATAAATAACTAACATTCTTCCATCCTTACTGCTTCATCTCTAATTAAACATCTCAACAAACAGCAGTGGGGAGGATAAACTCTATAATCTGACTGTTGGGATTAAATCCTTGCTCCACCACTTACTTGCCATTTGGCTTTGAATTTAACCTCCCTAAATCCTGGTTTTCCTATATGTAAAATGAACACAACCCTTCTAGGGCTGTTTTGATTAACTAAGTGTGTTTGGAGGTATTAGTGCCCAACAGATATTACGATCATCAATGCTATCATCAGAATCACAAGTAGCAGCGGCAAGATTAATTCCTAAAAGAGGCTCCTAACTGGTTTCCCTTCTTCTAGCCTTACTCTTCTCTTTCCTGATACTATATCCCAAATAATCTCTGAAATTCACAGATCTGAGCACAATAACGACCCTAACCCCCACCCCCAGCTTCCTTCAGCATAAAGTCCAAATGCATTGGGATGGCAAAGAATCTTTTCTTTTTTTCTTCTATCTTTCTCCTTCTGCTTTTCTTTTTAAAATTTAAGCTGTTACAGCATCATCATTAAGGCAAGCCATCCTGGAGTTCTGAATTTTCTGTGAAATATCTTCAAAATATATACTTCAGTTTCTTTTTTCAATTTACAAAGGCCTCAAGAGAAGATACTAAAGTTATCACAAAGTTGTCTTTTTGTTTCCTTTTAAACATGTATTTTCATGGTCAAAATGTTAAATGGGCTTTGATTTAATTGATTATCACAGTATGATATAACACAAAGTATTGTGAAAAGCTTTGCAGCAATGGATGCCTAAGAGATGACTTAAATTATCTTTCAGTCTTTTTGTCACATTTTCTCTTCCTATGAAACAAACATAAAACACTGATTTCATGGATTGTTATATGTGTTTTCATGTGTTTTTGCATGTGTAGATGAACTGGCATTTACTGACAGTATCTTATTAGATGATAAAAGTAATGCCATGACAAAGAAATAATACAATAAAATCTCAGAGACTACTATAGCATGAGAAGCCATTTACGTAATTCTATAAACAGTCATTTCTGTCATCAAGAAGTAAAAACATTCTATAATTACTCTAAAAACTTATCTATCTAACTAACAAATGCCAGTGTAAAAAGAAAATATAATGGAATTACTAAATACAAATATCAAGGCTGAGCGAATTTACAATTATAGGGCAGATTATAGTATTATAAAATAAAAGAAGATCTATCTAAAATCAAATATGTGCTTGGAAGGCAGTTATGCTCACCACTATACCACATATGGTAGTAACATTTATCAGGTGTCGAGCAGGTGGGAGGGGGGAGGAGGGGATGGGTATAGCTTAGTGTTCAGATTTCAATTTAGTGTCATCACTTTATATTATGTGTAAGAATATATAAATTAGGGAATATAAAATTAAGCAAAATTATCTTTTTACCTTAAAAATACAAACACTTTTAATATAAGGCCTCATGTTTTTCAAAAGCCAAAATGGAATACTGATGTGTGTGTACACATATGTATATCCTACTGATATTTATTCAAGAAAGAATTCTGGTAAAATGTATATTATCAGAGTTTCTTATGAAAGACAGAGTATTTTAAAATTTGATTATTTAACCAGTATAACATAGTACGTGCCAATTATAAAAAATTTCAAAACTGAAATTAGAGAGCTTATTTAGTTTTTTATAATCAGCTATATTTTACCATTATAATGTTTACCTATATATAGCATATGATTTTAATCTAACCCTTTTCATAATATGAAAACTGTTATGCTATTTTATGTATTTCAAGACAAATGAAAATGAACTAAACTTAAAAATGTCTAAAAGTGTATTTATGATATCTAAAATTGTGCAATGTGAATCATAATAGAGAATGAATAAAGCAACGGTAAGGAGATATGCAATGCACGTTATGAACGTGTCAGTGTCTAATTACTCACTGAAAACAGTTTCTATAATCCTAATGGTCACTTCCTTAAATATGACCAATTAATAAAAAGAATAAAGAAAATCAGAAGACAAGACAGTACTATAAATTTTGTTATGACAGCCAAATAATGGCCTTGCTTATAAAGCAGAGAGGGTATTTTACGGTTGTCAGAGATTAATTACCGATTGGCTACTTAGTTGGATATAAAATTTTACAAAAGATTACTATCTATTTGATGATAGTTCTATATTATGATGAATCGTAATTAGACATTACTTGGGACTCCTCTACCTGTTTAATTCTTTCACAAGAAAACCAAATAATGTTATATTCAAACTGGTGTCTGAGAAAGGAATATTTATAAAATATATAGATGATTTTACCTGTCCAACCAGGCAAGCAGACTCTTGGCTGCTCCAATCAGATCCACAACCGAGGTCAGAAAGTCATTTGGCAATTTTCGACTGGTCCTCCCATCATAATGGCCACTTCTTCTCCTTCCTGTTATAAAATTCTGTAGATTTTTGGCAGATGCATTCAACTTGTGAGAAAGGGTTTTTAGATTTTCTGTTTCCAAGCCATAATTCTGAATTATAAAGAAGAGAGAGAACAAATATATTTAAAGTCAATATTTTATTCATTAATTAAAATATTTACTGAGTATTTTCCTATGCACAGACAATGGGACAAGTGTTAATTATAAATGAATAAGATAGGATTCCTGGTCTAGTGGAGCCCATAGTCAAGTGAGGATTTGAGGAGACGTCAGATAAAGAAATAACAATAAAAGGTAAGTACTAGTATGAACATGGAAAGATGAGGGCATTATATCTTGGAGCTATGCCACCCAAGACAGCAAGATTGTAAGGATCCATAAGTTTATTTTTTAAAACCAAAACCTACGTTCATTTACCTGTGAAATTAATTATTATCAACAATTATTTTTGATTATCTATTCAACTAGCACATGCATAGGCATGAATATAGGTATTAGAAAAAATTCTGTTTCTCCAAAGTTAGGAAAATAAACATAACCCCAACAATAAAATGAAAAAGTAATAAATAAATTATATGTAATACACCTTTTTTCTATATCCTCTACTTATAAGAAGTTTCTTTTATATCAGGAAAAACCCTGCTTCCTCAGAGGAACTAATACACTTTCTCTTTTTTATCACACAAATTATGAAACTAAACTTATTTTTACTTTTTTCCTGGCTGCATTAGCTCAAAGTTAAATATAAAGCACACCCAAAACAATCACAGTGACTTTTTGGTAAGCATATTTCTTTTCTTCTTTTCCTTGTTCTCACTTTTCAGTTTGTAATATTAATTATTAATTTATCCTAAATATTTTGTCTACTACACATTATTGCAGAAGGGGGTTATATGAATAAATACAATAAGCCTTTTTTTTATCTTCAAATAGAAAATGATTATAGAATCCCCACCAACTTTAGGGAAAGTTTTTGTTAGTTACAATTAAAATTTAAACCAGCTAATTGTGTGTTATAAAATACCCCTAAAGAAAGGCTAGTTAATTTGATCAAAGGATAATCCTGACCAAACTATTCAGCAGCATGTACATTACTGTTTTATATAAAATTGAAAGTATTATCACCTTATAGATAACTATAAAACTCGAAGAGTGTTAGAATTTATTTGGGCCTGAAATGCTAAATTTGACTTATCTTCCTATCTTGCTTTTATAGTTGAGGAAACTAAGGTACAGGGAGATTTTGTTTAATAGCTTAAAGAGCTCAATACATAGATTAGACAGAGTTCAGAATGGGACTGCAAGTCACCAGGCTATCTGTGAGGGGACGCCTCTACCACATTCTTTAGCATCAATATTCTACTCCTGTTCTGATAACAATAGTGAAAAAAACTGAAGCAAAGTGGAAGACAAAAAGTAACAAGGAATAAATGGTAAATAAAGTAAATAAATTTAGCTGTATTTTTAAGTCAACAACCACTAGGTACCCACTTTATATAAAAGTTAAGTTTATTTTTTTTCCTATGGTAATTTACGAAAACAGAGAACATAGTGGAGAAAAATGGAGGGGAGAGAGGGAGGTTTTGATGCATAAATACTAAATATCAAGTATGTATGTTACCATTAAAGATTTAATAGTAACAAAAGTCTGATTGTTCTTTGCTCGGAATTTACATTTTTATTAAAAGGATATTCTTTTTTAGAGTTATAGATTTGTTTTGTAAAATAACAGTATATTAAATAGTCACTGTTTAATATGAATTGCAATATTCTTCTCTCTAGTTAAAAGGTTTTGCTTGTGCAAATAAAATAACATTCTATTCAAATTCTATTGCATCTGAGAATAGATTATTTGTGAAACATTTGGGAGATTTTGTCCAGCTTGTCATTATATTATGAAGGAAATCCTCTTATAAGTTTATAAAACATATTTTCTAATGACTAAATAAGAACGATTTATAACTATATCAATTAACTATAAATGATACCTCTGAAGTGCTTAAGAGTATTTCTAGAAGTTTTCCCCTGTATTAAAGCATTTTCTCTGAAGTACAAAGTATTTGCATTTTTCATTTTTGTTTATTAATAAGTTTAATGAGGAAAGATTTGTTTACAAATTATAATAATTTCTTAGAGAAGCTCAAATTATAATAGTTTATTAGAGAGGAACTGAATCAATCAACCTGGTAACTAATCTTTTACTCTATAGCCATTAGCCTTCATAAAAGATCAATTTAAATTATTTTTCTCTATATAACATTAGCATCTCAAATGATTTATCAGAAAAGGTAAAAATAATTTTAAAATGATACTAATCTTCTTATAAATAAAAATCTGAAAGCAAAGTAAAAATATTTTGAAGACTTCAAAATTTAAGATACTAAAATTATTTTTTAAATGTGATTCAAGAATTGGAGAATAGAAAAATATTCTGGACAAAACCTAGAAGGATACCTTGAGAGGTCTCCTAACTTGGAATCCTCCTAAAAATATCTTTGTGGAATAGAGGTGAAAAATGGGGAGCACAGAGGAATGCAGTGGCAATAAGAGGCAAAAAATATATAGTAGAGGATGGAGAAGAAAATTTTCAAAATTTATCCTAGTTAATGAATATAACCAGCATTTAGAAAAAAACCTAGAAAAGTATAAAAATAGATTAGAAGCTATCTGTAACAGCATCTATGTGCTACTATTTTAATAAAAGATCTACTAATCTCTCAAGTTTATTTTTATCATCACAATTCTCAATGATAAGTAACTCAAAATCAATTACTGCCAACACAGATAACTTTTTGCTATTTTTTTCATGAAAGCAGATAGTTTCTTTACACTTGCTAAGTCACCAGTAAATCACACACCCTTGACTAACAGTTAAAGAATCAACAAGTAAATGAAGCACCCTTTTGCTTTTGGCCAGGGATATGGAGATGAGAAGTACTGTCTTAACTTTTTAAAAATGCAGGTTTATTCATCACAGATTTGCTTTTTACTGAATATGAATGGGAAAACTGGGTATTACTACTGGTGTAAAAAGGACTACCTCGAGAACACAAAAACTTTGATGTGAGATGTATTTAGTTGTGTTCTTTGTCCTATATGTTACCTATTTGTTCATTTACTTGGCCATTAACATGTGTGCCAGGAACCAGTCATGACTACGAAATGATTCAACATAGGCAGTCTAGTCTTAATGAATTGGTGCTAAGTTCATATCTTTTCTTTCAATCATATGCATGCAAAAACAACATGAAGAAACACACTTAAAATTTTAGAAAATCAAATTGGTTATATCTTCATTAATGGTAAATTCTCACTAAACACTTAACTAAAATTATTCAATATTGGCACTACATATTTTACAATGTCAATGCCATTTTATTTAGAGTTCTTAATTTGAATGAATCATGTAGCAGGTGTTTAGGTTTATAATACTTTGCTTTATAAATATGAGTGAGTCCTAAAAGGCTTGCTTTAATGACATTTTTAGAAAATAAATTATTTTAAGATGAATGAACCAAGCAATTATATTGCAAAGAAACAAATCCTAGCAATTGCAAACATCGAATTTTTCATGCAAAGTGCCTATTATATAAAAAGTACATGAAGAATGAAACGAAAACTGTTTTTATCCTGTCATAAATGATTCACTTAGTTTCCAATAAAATGTAAATTGTCAGAACACAAATTAAGGGCTATATATTAAACTGTATGTATTTATTTATGTTTTTACTCTTTCATTTAATATTCTTTGCTCTCTGTTTAAGCATACTAAATGATAGCATAATAGTATGAAAGATTAATACACCTCCAGATCACGAACAGCTTACTTCTTTCTAGAATAACAAGAAGCAAACAATATATTTAATGCTTAATATATGTTGTGTGAATGAACAAATGACTAAATAAATCTTTGATTTTCATCAGGTGTCATAACATTTATTCCCTGTCAGGACTGACTTCAAGACAAAGCACACAAAAATATATAGTATAGCTTAAAAGAAACAAAAGGAATTTGGTAGTTTTTCTGTGTCTTCCTTATACTAGGAACAGAAACTTCAGAGTCAAAGGTTGTGTAGGCAAGAAAAAAAAATTACAGTTCCCTGGAGAAAGGGAGTTTAATTCAGTAAGATAACATAATTTAACATCTCCTATGAGCTAACCACTGGGCAGAAAGCTGAAGAAAAAAACTATGAATTGGACAAAGGTGTCTTCCTTTGAGGAGCCCCCTATGAATTGGAGGACTAAAGAATTTAAGCAAAGAATTAAAATGTGATACAAGGTATAAGTTGCTTGTCTTCTCATCAATTTCCACTCTGCATCAGCCAAATCAAAATTCTCATTTTTTCTAAGTATTCCATATTCTTTCACAATTCTGTCTTTATACAACATGATATGTCTTCTTCCAAAATAACTTTTTCCCAACTTTTTGGTCTGGCAAACATCCACTCATCCTGCAAGACGCAATGCAAATCTTACCTACACTTACTAAATCCTTCAGCAGTGTTTATCATTTCCTTCTGAACTTTCTTGGGATTTTCTTTAAATCCATATTGTCTTTTATTTACTATTGTCTTCCTTAATGGACTATATACATCTTAAGAGTACAGACTTTATGTCTTTTTAATCTTTGCATTCCCAGCATTGTTTGGGCATGAATATATAATTATTGAAAGAAAAAATAAATACAGCAGACGTAAGGAAAATATAGAAAGGCCAGTAGAGATCAGAGAGATAAGACATACCAGAGCAAACTGAACTTCAAAGAACAGTCAGGGGTTCAGGGGGAATGAGGTCAGAGTATAGTTCCCCATTCCCAGAAGTACAACTCATGGTCTAGTCAACTGAGCTTGCTGATGAGGGATCTCACCTCTTGATTTTATTATGGCATGTAGAAATCAGAATTCACTGCTCAGAAACTTGCTTTATAATCACTAGGAAATATCTGTTGCATAAACTGGAAGATATCTGCACTTTTGAATTGCTGACATATAGCCATTAGGAAGGGGTGAAAATGAAGTTTAACATATGACTTCTTTGGGGAATGTGACCAATTGATTGCTGAGTAAACACAGAAACAAAAAAGAAATTTAGTGGTTTTTTTCTACATTAACTTCCAGAAAAGTTCAACCACATAATGAAGTATCCAAATGATACAACACTATGGTACTTAAACCCAGAACTGTAGAAGAATTAAAGCTCAGCATGTGAAGGGATTTACTATGACTCTATGGCTTGAATTTAGAAATGATCTTGGCTGGCCCGGTGGCTCACGCCTGTAATCCTGGCACTCTGGGAGGCAGAGGTGGGAGGATCACTCAAGGTCAGGAGTTCGAAACCAGCCTGAGCAACAGCGAGACTCCATCTCTACTAAAAATAAAAAGAAATTAATTGGCCAACTAAAAATAAATAGAAAAAATTAGCTGGGCATGGTGGCGCATGCCTGTAGTCCCAGCTACTCAGGAGGCTGAGGCAGGAGGATTGCTTGAGCCCAGGAGTTTGAGGTTGCTGTGAGTTAGGCTGACGTCATGGCACTCTAGCCCAGTCAACAGAGTGAGACTCTGTCTCTAAATAAATAAATTAATATAAAAAAATATAGAAATGATCTAGACATATATCTCTGATACCATGCTTTTAAGTAGGTTTAGGTGAGCAGAACCTTGTTCATGGGCCAAACTCCAAAGTCTAGGTCGAGACTGTCTGTATGCAACACTGTCAATCATCAATCTTCTTTCCTGTCTCAAATTGGCAGTGTGGGAGCCTATGACATGAATGGTTCATCTTTAAAGAGCTCTGCTTATGAAACATATACCCTGGACTTCAAGCTCTGACACATCCAACTCTTACTGTTGTAAATGACGTTGCAAACAGGGAACTGTTAGAGCCTGTGCCCATCTCCAGGCCTCTTCTATTGCACCTACAGGGACACTCTGACTCAAATTTGGAGACTTGTACAATAAAAACACTGTGGGCTCTTACCTTATCCTGAGTACTATCTTTTAATTCAGGCATGATTTCTGTGATCTGATTCAGATAGAGTACAAGTACATATTCTGGTCTGAATTTATTTATCTAAGGAATATGGAAATAAAAAGCTCCCTAAACTATCAAGCGAAAAATGTGTCATGTCTCCTTCATCATCACTTTCAAAAAATATTAATTGAACACACACTATTGCTAGGTACTTGTGCTACCTACTAGGCGTCCAGTAAGTATAGTCACTTTTCCCACATAGCTTACAGTCTAGGGTAAGAAAAAGACATTAACTTAATAAACACCCATAAATATAAAATTACAAAGTAAGATGAAGGTTAAGAGAGAAAATAATGAGGGGCTAATTTTAGACCGAGTGAGGGAGGCTGAGGGAATAATCAAGAAATGTCTCTTTGAGAAAATGACAGTGAAGGTAAGACTGATGTGTAAGTGGGAGGTCCTACTCAAACAATCTGGTTTTAGATTCCATTCTTCTTTAGAAAATGTTTTCAGTCAGGTCTTTTTTCCTTGCTTATCCTATTAGCTTTTAGTGAAATTTGATGATATTATTGATTCCCCTTAACTAAAATAACACTCCCCTTTGCTTTTGTGACAACTCTTTCTTAGTCATCTTCATGTTTTTCTGAACACTCTGTAAGCTTCCTCTTCTTCCTTCCCAACCTAAGTCTCAAGCTGCATCCTTGGTTTTTATATTTCACAGGTCCTCCCTGGGTGATCTCCTCTCTTTCTATGAATTAAATACCTTCATTATTACAAAATAAACTATTCTATCTCTGTAGCTAGAAAAAATGGAATCTTTCTCAACTCCTTTCTTTACCTCACCCCTCATATTCACCAGATCTTCTCTATTCCTGTTGTATATCCTTAGATCAAGCCCTACTCTTTACTTATGTAGATTATTTCAAATAGTTCCCAATTGTTTGGAAATAAACCAAATTTCCCTTTGTTTTATGTCTACCCCATTCCAACCTTTTCACTACCATTGGTTACCATTTAAAAACAAGTATTTGATCATTCTTGGTTGGTTCCCCAATGCCTATTCTAGGAAGTACAAATATCATTATGTTAAGGTACTTTTTATATAGTCTGACCCCATTCTATCTTTTAAAGCCTAATTTCCTGTCACTGTTTCCCACTCATTTTTGTCATCCCAAATAGCTTACCATTGTTAAAGCATACCAAGCATGCTCTTTTTCCACGTGCCTGTGTATGTGTTGTGCTTATCTACCTGAAACGTCCTTCCTTCTTTTCATCTACCTACCAAACACACATTCATCCTCCATTAGGTTGCTTAAATATCACCTCTTTTGCAATATGAACACATCTATCTCAGTCAAAGCCACTGATTTTCTCTTCTGTGCTCCCATAATATTTAGCTCATACTTTTATTTTAGTAATTACACTACGTATTGTGATTATTTGTATGTCATTCTTCCCCACTAGGTTTTTCAAGAGGGCAGGAACTAGGTCTTATTGACATCTGACAACACAGTGCTGAGTGTATTAATTGGCTCTTGAATTATGTTCATTTATCTACTCATTTCTTCTTAATCATTATCATCTCAATAATAGTTACTATTTATCGAATGCATATTATGCCAGGCACTGAATTAGGCACTATACAAACACCATATCATTTACTTTGCACAACACCAAGAGGTAGTTGTTATTATCTCCATTTTAAAAAATAACTAAGGCTATGGTGAAATTATTTGCCCACAAGTGTTAGTAACTGACTGAGCCAAGATTGAAACCTGGGTTATCACATTACATAGTTCACATTCTTTCTCTTTATAGCTCTGGCCCTCCTCACAAAAAACTGGAATAATTTAAAACCAATAAGATTAGTTTCATCTTACCTAACATGAAAAAAATCTATGTTCCTCTTACAATATTATGAAAAAAAAATCTATGTTCCTCTTAGAATATTTAATATACTCTCGGAATCTTGCAGGAAGATTATTTTGACATTGATTTTTCTTGTCTAAGTATGCATTGCTCTTTAACATAAAAAAGTCACAACATAATGTATAATATTTAATTTTCACTCGATGTATACATAAAGGACACTCAAATAACTGGATTATTTTAGGGACAATTTTTCTAACATAGGATTACTTTGTA
This sequence comes from Cheirogaleus major, assembly GCA_963574435.1. Taxonomy (NCBI): domain Eukaryota; kingdom Metazoa; phylum Chordata; class Mammalia; order Primates; family Cheirogaleidae; genus Cheirogaleus; species Cheirogaleus major. The sequence continues at coordinate 12,244 of CAUYPO010091722.1, read as the reverse complement.
TTTGTAACACTAAGTTAAAACTTTTAGAAGGGAATACACTTTGTAACTGATTATATACAATTATATATCCCAAATGCTGCTATGAAAACTTCCTTGGCAAGCTCTAACTTAAGCTTTTCAAGTGGCTAAATGTTATGTCACCAGTTGAAATATAAGCCTCTTTAATGTGACATTTGGCATTAATATAACAAATTCCAGGAAGGAAGAAAATACCATATCCAGTCGGTTGAGAATTAGGTTGTTTTCCTAATTGCATTTAAATTATCAAAAGAATAGAAGGAAAAGAAGAAAAGGAACAAAAGGAAAAAGAACAAAAAGAGAAGTTTCCCTTTACACCAGTTTTACGTCCTTACCAATGCACACAGAAGGTCAACTGCTTCCAAGATCAGTTCTTGATGGCCAATGCGGCTTACCCCCAAATCTTCTAGCTCCTGATGTGTAATGCGTAGCAGCTGGTCTCCACTGATCTTCTCCCTCTCAAAGTTCTTAATATACTGCTGCAAACAGTCATCAAGACCTACAAAATAAAAGTATGGAAGATCAGAATGAAAAAATGGTTGAACCAAACAAATGTGGTGTCAGGGGGCATGTATTAACTTTATCATGTTACAAGGTAAATCCATTTTATCTCTGGACTAATCCAATAATTCACCTTTTCTTAACCTATATATGGGCTGCAATGAAAAAAAACATCACTTCATCATATTCCTAGTTGTTAGGTTCCTATTTGAATTTTCCTCAGCAACTATTAGAAATCTTTATTTCTCTTCTAGGCAGTTCTCTTTGCTGCCTATTCATAAAGTATGCTAGCAGGCAGGTTCCTCTACTTTCAAATTTATCTGAATCACACTCTTCCTTTCTTTTTTAACCCCAGTTCAGAGGGAGAGGTAACTGTCTTCCTATACAAGGCTAATCTATCTTCCTGTACTCTGGAATCCCATTCTTTAGCTACCTTAACACTACTTTAATAATTAACTCTCTTTGTTTCAACCATTTCCTATTCATTGACTCCTTCTATGTTCAAATTTTTGACATCTTAGGAAAAAAAAACAAACCCCTTTATTTGATTTCCTTGATCATGTGTTCCCCACCAGTGTGCCATCCTCTTCAGACCCAGGCCCTTCCCTTTATTTCCTAACCTGCGATGCACTCCTTAACCTGCATCATTTGGATTTTACTGAAATCCAAAAGTAGAAATCCACACTGGATTTTATACCCTTCAAACTGTCTTTCCCAGGACTATCCAGGACAATTCATAAGTGATTGGCCAGGCTATAGATTGAGTGAGCTTTAATCATCTATGAAATGGCCTGATATAAATGATGAACTAGACTAATAAAATTAACTCTCTAAAATTTTAAGTAAGGAATACCAAGAAAATGAGGCATTAGCAGAAACTAACTGGTCTTGATTATATCAAGGAGAGAGACAAGAGGCTATAATGGGATACATTCCAGCTGAAATTATGAGGAACCAGAAATTATAAGCAAATAAAAAACAGAGATGAGGCTAGAACAGATGTGCAAAAGGAAGCAATGTCCCATAACAGAGAGATTATGTAGCCATTGAGGGAGAAAGAGAGTTAGTCCTAAAAGCAGGACTTCCTGACAGGGTCTAGTAACAGGCCATAGATGTCTTTATTCTCAAACTTCCTAAAAGTAACTTGAGTTACTTTGTTTCCTCTATTATTTTCTTTTTCTTTCATTCTCCACTGGTACGTGTATATTGATGAGGGCTAAAATGTTCTTATTGGATATAGCAACATGAAAGTCATCAATGACAAAAGTGAAAGTTGTTTTCACAGTGATGGCAATTAGCCAGCACTGAATGAGTTGAGGAGTCTTCAAAGCAGTCAGGCTATACAAGAGAAGAGAACAGTAAGAGGATACCTAGAGAATATCGGATTGAGAGAGAGTTTGTTTTTCTTTCTTTTTGATGTTAGAGACTTGAAGATATTTAAATGTAGATAAGAATTATATAGCTCTATTGAAAAAGGAGAGGAGGAGGAGAAGATGGGTGTAGATGCAGGTATATTTATAGACTGTGAGTAAGAAGATAAGGGACTTCCTGCCTAATGACTTTAAGACAATATTCTGTATCTGTGTAAGGGTTCAGTGAGATACCTGTGAAGAAAATAAACATGTAAATTGGTACCACTGAAAATATGTGAATATATAAATAAAGTCGATACAAATTACAGTGTCACAGAGCTACATAGGATTTATATTTTAAAGTGAAGACTCTGAGGTCAAGAATAAGGGAAAAGATGAGGGAACAGATGTCAGACACTGCCCTATTCAGTGCTGGAGATAGAAGAGTAAATATGACACAGACCTTATGGAATGAACTACCTAGAAGTAGAGATGGGCAAACAAAATAATCATTATAATTTGATGTCTTAAGAGAAGTAGTGATGGCAGTAAAAAATATGAGTGAATAGCATCTTCTGAGAGGTGTATACAGTTTGCCCTCCATATCCATGGGTTCCACATCTAATGATTCAACCAAGTGTGAATGGAAAATATTTTTAAAAAAGAAAAACCAATAAAAAATAAAAATACAATAAAAATAATACAAATAAAAGCAATACAGTATAACAACTATTTATATAGCATTTACATTGTATTTAGTATTATAAGTAACTTAGAGATGATTTAAAGTACATGGGAGAATTCTGTAGGTTATATGCAAATACCACACCATTTTATATAAAGGACTTGAGCATTCACAAAGTTTGGTGAAGATACAGGATGAACGGTATAGTGGGGCCAAAACACTTGAGAGATAGCCAGAAAAAGAGGCATCTAAGAATGAGAACAAAAATGGATCAGAGAGTACAAGGTAATAAGGTAAGCATGACAGACAAGTGTTAAATGTAGTACAACATCCCAGAAAGATGGACTAAAAATACTCTGAATTTGACAATTAAGAGATTATCAGTGATTTTAGCCATAATTGTATCAGAATAATGAGAATAGAAGCCAGACACAGTATGGGGTTGCAAAGTGAGTGGGAAATGAGAAAGTGGAGGCCTTGCATATAGAATATTCTATTAGAAGATTATATACTAATAGTGAAGATGAGGAGTAAATAGGTAGGTATCAAGTAGGGTCAAAGTAAATAATGTTATACCAATTTTGGAGATGAAGAAACTAAAGCTCAGTATATTAGGTAACTCCCTAAGTGTACACAGTATAGTAAAGCAAGGATTAAAACCTAGTCCCAGAGGATTCAAAGTCTAATCTGTTTTGACTACGTATATCAGACTAACTCAAGACTGAAAAAACAGATCTCGACAATAATGTGAATTTATACTTTTGCAAAAAGAAACGGTAAATTGATATAAAAACATACAATTATTAAAATGAAGAAAAGATAACATAGGACAGTGGCTAATGAAATCATACTCTTCTAGACCTACATGAAAAAAATTTTAAAACTACCAAGGACTAAATTCCATGTTAGTATACTCTGATGAACTAAATACAGTGTAGAGTACTTGGCTGGCATTCAATCTGAAGCTGCATTCAAATGAATGAAAGAGGAAACATTGCCAATAGCTTTTAGACACCACTGAAACCAATACAATACATGTTCACCTGAGAAACTCTTGTTCCTTATGTTCTTCAATGTCTTCCTTCACAGTCATCCTCCTACAAGCAACTAGTTGCTCTATAACAAGCGCTATATGATTTATTTTCACAAGGATTCTCAAGAAAACCAAATAAAATAGAAAAAGGAAGGATAATTTTCTTCTGTGCCTGTTCCCATTTACTCTATCCTAATTTATTTTGGAAAATGCTAAGCTTTCAATAGTTTTCTATCATTTCTAAATGAAAGAGTTGATGTTGAATAACAGTAATACCTTCCAATTTTTTTTTGTGCTCATTGTGTGCCAAGTGTTGTTAAGCACTTTACAAATATTTTCTAATTTAATCCTTTTATCTTGATTTTACAGATAAGAAAATTGAAATTTAAGGACCATGCCCAGGATCCCACAGCTTATAAATGGTAAGGCGAGGTCTAAACCCAAGTCCATTTGACTCCAAATCCCTGCTCTTAAAGACTACTTTGAATTAGAAGGTGTGGGGGAGGAATGGAAAAGATTGTTTCTAAACGTCTACTAGACTGATTATTTGGACCATACCAAAAGTAATTATACCAGAAACATTTTTCCATTTTTCATTTCAAACTTTAAAGACATAATTTAAAATACATTTATTTAAATTTGTATCAAAAGGCATTTAAGTATATTGTTTATACACACAGTTCAGGGAAGACAATGCAAATTAAAGGTAGATGAGAAAAATATGGTCAGGGGAATATATGGTTAGTCACAAAATAGGAGTCAAAATAATAAAAATACAAAAAAAAGTCATATCAATGAAGAATACTAGATTTGCTAAATTGTGGGAAGAACTAAGAAGTCGGCTGTCAACTGTCAAGTGGTGAACATGAAGACTGGGAAATGGGATCGGATATAGTTTAAAACATTCGTTAGATAAAGGACAGTTTCTGGCCGGGCGTGGTGGCTCATGCCTGTAATCCTAGCTCTCTGGGAGGCCGAGGTGGGCGGATCGCTCAAGCTCAGGAGTTCGAAACCAGCCTGAGCAAGAGCGAGACCCCGTCTCTACTATAAATAGAAAGCAATTAATTGGCCAACTAAAAAATATATAGAAAAAATGAGCTGGGCATGGTGGCGCATGCCTGTAGTCCCAGCTACTCAGGAGGCTGAGGCACGAGGATTGCTCGAGCCCAGGAGTTTGAGGTTGCTGTGTGCGAGGCTGACGCCACAGCACTCACTCTAGCCCGGGCAAGAGAGTGAGACTCTGTCTCAAAAAAAAAAAAAAAAAGGCATTACAAAGCTGGGGAAAAGGTACATATAAAAGCACAAAAGCTTATGTTCAATTCTACTGATATTTATTTAGTGTCTATTATGTTGGTACTGTATTCAGCTCTGGTTTTCAAAAGCTGAATTCACAGCAACAAAGAGCTACTGAGTATATTGAACAGAATACATAAATAACAATTTTGACTAAAATTTTTAATTGTGTAAGACTGAACTATTTTAATTATTTTTATTATAAAAACGATTATGGGCAACAAATCATTAGGTTATAATAAAAGGTCTCATAGATATGGTAAATATAGCATTATGAGGCAATAATGAGGGGAAAAAAGTAGCTAAAGTAGGAGGTAAATAAATGAATCCTTAGTTGCACCATGAGAGAATAGTGTAAAGCAATGATTTTAAACACTGGCTTCACATTAAAACTGTCTGAGTAGCTTTAAAAAAATATTAATGCCAGGTCCCCACCTGCAGAGATTCTGACCAAATTGGTCTAGGGCCAGGCAATTGGATTCATTATTTAACAGTGAGTGGATCTATGAACAAGGATCTAGAGTCTCTTGGTTCAAAGAGATTAAAATCAAGAGTACACATTTTTAACGCATTTTAGACACTTTGTTTCTAAAATTAAACCAGAGATTTTGTGTTATTTTAGTTACGGTTATGTGATCATTTTTCATGATTCATTCTCCACTTATTTTTTTTAAGTATTTTTTATATACAAAATGTCATATGAGATACTATCATGACTACAAAGAGAAATAAAATGTCTCTGATCTCAAGGGGCTCACAGTTTCGTGAAGATAAAGCTGTACAGATGACTATCACATAAGCAGTGTGCCCTGAAACAGAGGAAAGAGGAAGGGGAGTCCACTTTCCACTTCCTGGTGGGACTCAATGAACTGGTTTTATGGCCGAAGAGCTATTTATTTCTGTTGTAAACAAAATGTGGCCTATGTCTGTCTGACCTTCCTCTAGTAGGGATACAATATTTTATATGAGCCTTTGAAAATTTTCTAATAACAGGGATTATTTACATAACTCTTTCAATATTTACATGTTAACGAAGTATGTTTTTTAATACAGTACTACCTTTTATTTCTGTTTGAATACTATTGCAAACAACTGCTGTTTGTCCTGATTTACAATCAGGCTAATCACTGAAAATATGACAGCCACGTAGGCTGATAATCCATAAAACATGAGAAATTCAATACTCCATGTGTGGTTTTCTTCATTTTTGGTTCAGATCAGAAAAGCTGTAGTTCTTTTCACAGGACTTTTAAAGTGGAATTTGAAAAAGAGTTTTAAAACCACTATCAGAAAGGGGGAAGGTCTGTGATGGCTGCTGGTATTGACCTTGTTACTATGGAAACACCTTTTTTAGTGGTTGTGTTTTAAAAATAAAACACAATTCAATTTCCTTTTCCATAACTCATAGGGCCATAAATTCTGCTTTCCGATATGATTTCAAATATCTTACTGTTCAATGACTTTCACTGCTTTTTGGAAATTATGTTCAGTTTTATTGTATTTTCTAACCTTTTGCTTTCTAAAAACTAGGTGGCAAGGCAATTTAATTGCTTTCCAGAAAGTGTGCTAGTATAAAAATGCAATAACACGGTTCTCCCTTTTATTTCATTTTTTTCTAACTGGAATTGGAGGCATTATAGCTGTGAAAACCTTCATTCAATGCCTCATTAATATTCAGTTCTTTACATTCAGAATGGAAATGATAATATGCAGTCCAAATTTACAACTATTTCCCCTTCATATGACATCTCTTTTACAGCATCTTAATCAATAGTGTGATATTCTAAACATAATTACAGAAAGTGTATCTACACTTTCAACAGCCATTTATGCATATGAAAAGTCTTCCCCAAGGATCTCAATACACATTAGTTTTCTTAACCCTTACTCAGTTTAACCTTGAAATTTTACAATTTAATGCTATACATAAGGAAGAACTATAGGGGGTTAGAGAAAGGATCAGAAAAAAATAACGGGTAAAGACAGAGGAAGAATAATATTTGAGGAAGGGAATGATTACTTCTGACAAATATTAGCTGCTGAATTTTTGCATGATGTATAAATTTTTGTCCTTTTTTTTGTATTTGGAATTAATTCCTTTGTTCATTTCTGGATAGATTATGTTACAAAAAAAATACATTTATATCCTTGTACACACTTAGATTTTAAGAAATTAAAACAGCCAGGATTCTACATTGTCCCCGTTCCATAATCCTATTGCCCCATGTTAGAAGATCATGCTGGAGACACATGGCAAAGGATGTTATAAATGTGCCTTTGTGCCACTCTCTCATGGACTGTCCCCATCCCAGGGACCTCTGGCCTTGTGGCCCTCAGTACCCACAAGGACACCTTTCACAGAAGTCAACCTCCTGCCCCCACTCTAGCCCCATTACAGGTCTCTGCAGAGGACCTCAGGCAACGTGGGTTGTAACGTGAGATAGGAGCTTGAGTTTCCCCAGAGATGTTTCCTCAACAGCCTGTTTCCCCAGGAAATGCAGTCCTCATCTCCGCCTTTACATGAAGGGCTGCTCTCCTCACATCTTTTTTTCCCTCTGTGTTTGGACAGAGACAGTGGATTTGTGTTTTATTAAACAGCAGGAGGCCCAGGAAAAGCAATTAGCAAGCGGAGTGATCCACAGTAATCATGATCACAGCCATTTACTAAGCTCTCATCACGTGCCAGGTGCCATGTAAGTGCCTCACACGTGCTGTCTCCTTGCATCTTGATGAGACGAGACAGGCAGTGTGATCTTTTTCACTTTGCAGATGAGGCAGAAGGAGGTGAACATAGAACTGCTAAGTATCAGATCAGGATTTGAAGGCGAGTTTCTACAATTCCGTAGACCTTGCACTAAACTACTGGGGTTGCAGCCAGGCATCCCTCAAGTCCTGGGAACTTTAGGGAGTTGCCAGATGTTAGCATCCAAGATCCAGCCTTGGCGGGGTGTGGGGGTAGGTTGTGAGCAACCCGAAAGGAGCCCTGTGAATGATTTGTGTGCCGTCCTTCGATTTTTGTCCTTTTTGTTGCAAATGACAAAAACCACAGAATTTTAACTGGTTAAAGCAAAAGAAAATTTATTAACTATAAAGTTAAAGGTTAGCTCTATTTGTTTTTTTTGTTTTTTGTTTTTTTTTTTTTTTGAAACAGTCTCACTCTCTTGCCTGGACTAGAGGGCCATGGCATCAGCCTAGCTCACAGCAACCTCAAACTCCTGGGCTCAAGCAATCCTCCTGCCTCAGCCTCCCAAGTAACTGGGACTACAGGCATGTGCCACCATGCCCGGCTAATTTTTTCTATATATTTTTAGTTGTCTGGCTAATTTTTTTCTATTTTTAGTAGAGATGGGGTCTCACTCTTTCTCAGGCTGGTCTTGAACTCCTGACTTTGAGTGATCCACCCGCCTTGGCCTCCCAAAGTGCTATGATTTCAGGCATGAGCCACCACAACAGGCCAAGGTTAGCTCTATTATTAGATATGGTTGGATTTAGGAGTTCAATTAATGAAACCAGACATAGTTTCTCTATTTGCATCTCTTGTCTCTGCGTCTTGTTTTGGCTCTAGTTTCTGGAAGCCTTTCTCCTTGATTGTGACAAGATGGCATCCACAGTCTCAACCTAAATGGGTTCAAATCTAAGTCCTTAAAAAGACAAAGAGCCTTCTCTTTTCGGGTACATCTAACCTCACTCTCAGAATTAGTTCTGATTGGTTCTAATATGGGTCCGTGCCCAGACCCTATCATCATGGCCTGTGTTGAGTTGCTCATCTTTTTTTGAGACAGTATCTCTCTGTGTCCCTGGCTAGAGTTTAGTGGCATCATCATAGCTCACAGCAACCTCAAAATCCTGGGCTCAAGCCATCCTCCTGCCTCAGCCTCCTGAGTAGCTAGGCATCCAGGCCGACACCCCCCCACACCTAATTTTCTATTTTTAGTAGAGATGGGGGTTTCACTCTTGCTCAAGCTGCTTTCAAACTCTTTGCCTCAAGCAATTCTTCCACTTCGGCCTCCCAAAGTGCTAGGATTATAGGCATGAGCCACCGTGCCCAGCCTGAGTTGCTCATCTTTAGGTTCCATGCCCGCACTTGGAGCTTAGGTCAGGGTCAACTCAATGAAAGCACATGGACTTAGAGTGGGGAAAAGGGTATCCCAAAGGAAATCAAAGCAATGATGCCAGGAGCAGTCCAAGATCAAGGAACTGACATTTGGTGTCTGGTGATGGCTGCTCTGTCTGCTTCCAAGATGATGCCTTGAACTCTGCTTCCTCTGGAGGGAACATATGCTGTGTCCTCGTGGTGGAAACAATGAAAGGGTAAAATGGGGCTGTACTCACTTCCTCAAGCCCTTTGATAAAGGTGCTAGTCCCATCGGCCCCCATGGCCTGATCTCTTCCTGAGGCCCCACCTCTGAATACTGTTGCACTGGGGATTAAGTCTCAACTTAAATTTTAGAGGGGACACAAACGTTCAAACCATGGCACCCACTGAGCACCACTCCCCCACCACTGCAAGCTACATAGCTTCTGTATTTAGGAGGTAACTAGCATTTTGGTGATTCTCAGCTGAAAGTTTTGCTAACATATAAAAGGAAATGAGCCTAAAGAGTTCTGCAGAGATCAAGATGAAAGGAAAACTTTAAGTGCGATGTTAAGAGACTTGGATTTGTTCTTTAGTTGATGGGGCATTGAAAGTTCTTAAGTAGGAGAGTGTCCAGATCAAATCTGCATTTTAATTGGACTCCTCTTGCAGCAGAGGCGAGGACAGAAGGGAATATAAAGACCTGGAAGGAGGCTGTCTATATTAAGCATCCAGGCAAAAGGCAACTGAAACAGTATAAGGGCAAGACTGGTAGGAAAGAAGAGGAGGGAAAATTCAAGTAAATTGAAGCTGGTAAAATCAGTAGAACTTAGTGACTGCTTGAATGAGGGGACTATGGGAGCACAAGTTACCTAGGGTGATGCCGAGGGTTCCAGCTTGGACAACTGGCTGGGTAGATGGTCCAGAACTCACTGCCAACAGGGAGAAAATGGAGTCTGTTCAGTCATTTAGCATTTATTAAATGTCTACTGGATCAGTCCCTCTTCTGAGGCTATGAAGACCAATATAGCACAATCTGTTTCTGAAGGTCTTTTACAGCTTATTGAGGGTGGGATGGGACAAATAAACACATAAAAGATTACCTCGATAGACTTTAATAGAATCATGAGCAGGATGCTATGGAGACATAAAGGGAACTACCTTCTTTTAAGTTATTATATTTACCAGGATTAGGAGAGGAAGTTAATCTGGGAAAAATACAGGAAGTTTTTATTAATAGTATTTTGGTATCTTGATTCGTGTAACCCTTGGAGGTGGGAGGAGAAGGAGTGGAAGTCACCCATAGTTTAGGAAATGTAAGTCTAGAGTTTAGGGAGAGTCTAGTGTGGCCAAGACTATACACAGACAGTGTATAAGGTGAAGAGAGGCGCAACCCAAGTAGAACCCCAGTTGAAAATAGTATCTGGAGCTTACATCTGAGATTATATTTATTTTGAATATGAACTCACATGATATTATATTTAAAAAGTGAAATGCTGCCCCCTCTCATCCATACTCTGCCCTTTCAATCCAAACCCATAGAGTTAAACACAGTTAACACCAAGAGTTAAACAAAGTTAACACCAATTTTTGAAGAGTTAACAGAGGAATTGGAGACAATAGTGAAAAAAATAACAGTAGGAGAAAGATTAAGAAGCAAAAGAGGCCGGGCGCGGTGGCTCACGCCTGTAATCCTAGCACTCTGGGAGGCCGAGGTGGGCAGATCATTTGAGCTCAGGAGTTCGAAACCAGCCTGAGCAAGAGCGAGACCCCATCTCTACTAAAAATAGAAACAAATTAATTGGCCAACTAAAATATAGAAAAAATTATCCAGGCATGGTGGTGCATGCCTGTAGTCCCAGCTACTTGGGAGGCTGAGGCAGAAGGATTGCTTGAGCCCAGAAGTTTGAGGTTGCTGTGAGCTAGGCTGATGCCATGGCACTCTAGCCAGGGCAACAGAGTGAGACTCTGTCTCAAAAAAAAAAAAAAAACCCACATATTGTATGACTTCATTCATATGAAAGGTCCAGTATAAGTAAATCCATAGAAAAAGAAAGTAAATTAGTGGTTGCCAGGGGCTGGGTAAGTAGAAGGATGAATGGGGAGTATATGTTAATGGGTATGAGGTTTCCTTTTTGGGGTGACGAGAATGTTCTGGAACTATATACAGATGATAGTTATACAACTCTATGAATGTACTAAAAGACCACTGAACTGTATACTTTAAAATGGTGAATTTTATGATATGTGAATTTTATCTTAACAAAGGCGTTTAAAAGAAAATGCTAGGACAGAAAACCAGACAACATATACAAAAAACTGACTAGGTATGTCCATGAACACCACAATAAGAGCAAATGAGGACATGTGATTATAATCTATAAGACTTGCATGACATGAGTATTAGTATGGGAGTAAACAGAGGAAAGCAATGAGGCATCCAGCAGATGTGAAAACTCCAAAATAACCAGGAGGTAGCTACATAAAACATCAGCAAGCTAAGTGGAGGGTAGCAGCTAAAACTGAGAAAGGCTTGCATGCTCCCTGAGTAGGTGAGCCTGGGGATAAGGTCTCAAGGGCTGGAGAAATCTAGGTACTACAAACTCACAACTAGCCTTACAACTTCCTTATGCCATAGGGCCTTCCACTGAAGAGAATCTACTGGGAATAGACTCCAAATAGGGACAAGGACAATAGGACAACAGGACAAGAACAGTGGTGATGAAAAGTGAGGGGGGAGGGAGAGTGGTAATATAAACACAGCCAGGGATCTCAACTGTTATATGTTTTTATCAGTTTACATAAAGAACCAAAAAGAAGCTCTAGAATCATTCCTCCCTTCTAAAAGTTCAGGAAAATTCATTTCACATAAAAACAACAATAGAAATAGATCAAAGTAAAATCCAATGCAAAGTAATAATAAAAAGAAAATAAGTAACAGAATAACATTTTTACAGATAACATAAGCAAAATAGAAAGACATGACCACAAAATACATGAAAATAATAAGTTTCAGAACAAGTAACATTAAGAAAATGATACATTTGTTTATTTTTGTTGCTGCTGTGATTGCCTTTGGGGTCTTCTTCATAAATTCTTTCCTAGGCCAATGTCTAGAAGAGTTTTTCCAATGTTTTCCTCCAGTATTCTAATAGTTTCACACCTAAGGTTCAAGTCTGTTACCCAGCGTGAGTTGATTTTTGTGAGAGGTGAAAGGTGTGGGTCCTGTTTCAGTCTTCTACATGTGGCTATCCAGTTTTGCCAGCACCATTTATTGAATAAGGATT